>ML681971.1:3948504-4020842 GCA_007922195.1 Podocnemis expansa | reverse complement strand
ATTAGATCCTAACACAGAACTTAAGAATTAAGGGAAGTGGGGTGAAACCAGAGAATCGGTCATCAAGCGCTTAAGTGCTGATGCAGATACGTACACTGCTGGTTGGACAACTCCAGGTTAGAGCGTGCAGAGGAGTGTGTGTTAGTTGGAGTTCAGACCTCATCTCTGCTGTTTGTATTTCTGTCTACTGCATAATGGGTATTAGTGAGCAAACCTCATACACCCGTGCTCAAAGGCCAGCAAGCGCCCTTCCAGTCCTTGTTCAAATCAGTACACCGGGAGCAGCACAAGTCAATTTCAGGCAGCTCTGAGACTAGACCAGAGGTTTCAAACTCAAATCACCACGAGGAGGATTAGTACGTTAGCCCAGGGGCCGCACCACTGAAACCTTTCCATACTATGATATTGCAAATATCGATAGTGATTGTGTCATTGTGGGCAACAGGAAGTAGTTTTAGGAGCCGCATGCGGCCCACGGGCTGTGTATTTGAGACCCCTGGACTAGACCCTTGCTGTTTAATAGGGCAAGCAGAGGTCACACCTACCTCGTCTCATTGCTTTTCAGAATTAAATGTCCCAAATCTATGTACGTGACTCTCCAGCCTGTAACCATTGCTCTAAGCACTAGGCCACCTTCCTCTCCCACTAACAGGATAGAACCAGGATTCTTGATAGCCTAACTGTTCTACAGCTGCCTAGTGAATGGTTATGTAACTCGCTGGCAGAGTCTGCGTCAAGTCCCTCTCAAGTGGCTGCTGCACATGAAAGAGAAGAATGATGAGATCAAGAGGCAGAGGTCTGTGCTGTGGATCCAAAGAGACGTCCTTTGGGTTGCATGTGCTAGAAATTGTTTTTCCACTTTCTTATTAAAAGCCAAGTGTATTTAACTTGTGCCATGAGAAGAGAGCCTTAACAAATGGCTTTGTAGTTCAACATTACAGACTGACAGTTATTCCGTAACTCCTGGCAAATGCCAGGTTTTCTACATTTCAGTCCCTTGGCAAACACACTCTGGCTATGTCCACACATAAGTATTGAGTTGAAATAATGCTGGTTATTTCGATTAAAAAATCATTTGGTCCAGACAATGTTCCTCTGTATCGAAATGACAAGCTCCATCATTTCGATACAAGGGAAGTTAGATCGAATCAGTAAAACCTGCTTTTAAATCGAAATGGCAGCTAAATCGAAATGCCGTTTGGACATGTTATTTCAAAACAACCGTTAGTTCGATTTTTAGCACTGCTTGACCTTCCTTCTCACAGGGTGCCTGGCACCAGGAAGAAGGAAGTGCCCAGCCCCAATGCTGCAGTGTGCTGTGTGGCTGCTGACAGCATGGCTGAGGCATGTGCTGCCACACCACAGGCACGATGGAGGGCTGCTGTTTGGAGCAACAAGGAGGTCCTCTGTCTCCTACAAATTTGGGGGATAGAGGACATCCTCGCACGGTTCTGTCAGCGGAGGTGGCAGCCATGATGGCCACCCCGCCCCACACGTAGCCCCCTGGATTATGCTCCCTGATGGGCCTCCATCTCCGGGCCATCCAGCACAAGGGGAAAGAGTGTTAAGTATCAATCTCCCCTGATGGCTCTCAGTCTCCTGTGTGAGTTTCTTCCTCCCTAGCTTTGTGTCAACAAGGAGGGGGGTGAGTTCCTATCCCCCCGAACAGTTTCTCGGCACCCCCGTCACCACGAAGGAGGGGTCATTGTCTGGGGTCCCAGTTTTATCATTGGTCCTGACCAGGATCCCGCTCCTAATTGGCTATTTTTACTCTGGCTGGGCAAAATTCTATTAAAACCCCCTGTCTCAGCTAGCTTGTTGTTCTCCCACCCTCGGATGCTAAAGGGCACGTCGCGACCCGGTCGGACTGATCCCCCGACTGAGACAGGGAGTACCCGCCCCCGAGACCCTCTTTTTTTTTGGGGTGTACACGGATTGCCAGCCGAATGATTAAGTGCTGAGATGCTGCAGCTGGTCTGCCTCCTCGCTTTGGGTTCTACTGCGGTCCTGGGACAGGTATTATAAATCGATATAGGCCTCCTACCTTCTCTTAATCATTCTACTTGGTACCATTTATATATAGTCTGTGATTGTAGCTTCTTCACCTGAGTTTTGCATAGTTTGTGTAGTTGTTATTATGTTCTCTATATCCTGCATAATCTTTTTATGATATAGTTGTTTAAGGTCTAGCATAGTTTTGTGTTGTTAATTTGCCAGGTGTTTTGTTAGTCATTTGTATTTTGCATCCTTCTTACTGTATAATTGTTCATTACTCTGCTTCTGCTCTAAACTGCTGGCCCCAAACTTCCCCAGGGTACACGGGGGGAGTGTGGGGGTTTATTTTTCTCTCATCTGATTTTTTTCATTCTGCCACCCACCCTTCTTGGCTAGCAAGGAGGAATGGCTTCCAGCCATTGGTAAATACGCGTCGGGTGGGCTGGTCAGTGCCTATACCGATGTTGAGGCAGTAAAAGGCCAGAAAAGTCCTTGACTTATTATGGCCACCCTCTTGTAGGTCATTAATCCATACTGTTATTTAACTATAAGTACTTTGGTAGGTTGTAAGTGTTTTGCATAGACTTACATGCCTTATCCTGTTGTTTGGCTGGAGCTGTTTTACAGGTGCTTTATATAGACTCTTGCTCCACACTGTTACTTGGTTATAAGTGCTTTGCATAGGTTTTTAGCTTTATATTGTCATTTTAGTTATAAGTGTTCATTTAGATTTTGCTTTATGCTATTAGTTGGTTATAAGTGTCCTATATAGATTTTTGCTTCATATTGTTAGTTGATTACAAGTGGTTTTGCATAGATCTCCTTGTTTTACACTGTTAAGGGGTTGAAGGTGTTTAAGGTGTCACTATAAAAGTAGTTTTTTTTGTTTAATTGAACTGGTGTCTGTCTCATTGGTGGGTGTCGCTGGTCCATCCCAGTCACATCGCGAACCCAGGGTTCAACAGGTTCCAGGCCAGACACCGGAACCAAGATATATATGCAGATGTTGCCCTGGCATTGTCCACCCAAGGGTACAGCTGCATCACCGAGCAGGTGCGTGCAAAGATTAAGGTCCTCAGGCAGAACTATGCCAGGGTGAGGGAGGCAAGACGGCTCCGTGGGCCAGCAAGTGACACCAGCTGCCCCTATTTTGAGCAGCTGGATGCCTTTCTGGGGGAGAAGCACTCTGGCCTTCCAACAGCACCCCGTGATTCTGCGGAGCAACACCAACCGGAGGAGCTGACTAACCCTGAGGTGTCCGTTGACATGGGCAAGGCCAGCCACCCTGAGAGCAGCCCGCCAGCCCCAGCAGAATGACCCAGTCTGGAGCTCTTCCCCACCCAGCAGGAGGAGGGACCAACAGCACACCTAGTGGAGGAGGAGGACGCAGAGGAGGTGCCCCCATCTGAGAAGGACCCGCACGAGGGGACATCCAGACGCACATCCAGGGTGCCTGTGGGTGAGTATTTTCCCTTGTCTCCATGTGATCAGGACTAGGCTTGGCCACAGCAGGGACAGAGCAGACAGACAGGATCCAGGGGGCTGGGGAGGTCCAGCAGATGCTCTCATGAGATACAGGGGCTGGGGACCATGTGACGGAGGGGGCACACACAGCTGGGTAGGCGGGGGACCAAGTACAAGTGGGGGCTTCAGGGAACCCGAGACTGCAGCAAGGGGCATGCAGCAAGCAGCCCACAGCATGGGCATGTGGCCCTGAGTGATGGCAACGGCACTGGCCTGACACCAGGCTGTGTGCCAACACCAGCACTGTGGGGGGCCCCCAGCAGCCCCACAAAACCTGCCATAATTCTGGGATTTCATTCTACAGGGCATGGCTCTGGATGTGGGGAGACAGTCAGGGCACAACCACAAGGCACGGTCAGGCAGTGGTGTGTGGCCTTGGGCCACTGCATGGCACTAACTAACCTCTACTCCTCCACCCTGTAGCACGTGCAACCACCTGCCATCGGATTCCAGGGAGCCCACCACCCACCAGAAGCCATGTGAGGAGGGCTTGCATGAGCCGCCATGACCTCCTCCAGATGCTTCTGCAACTGGGCCAGGAGGCCAATGAGGATGCCCAGGCCAGTAGGCAGCAGCAGGCCACGCGGCAGGATGCGGCCATCCACCAGCTGCAGCGGGCTCGCTGGAACGCGAGAGCGAGGCGTTGGTGGGCATTTGCACAGCCCTTCAGGATGTCGCCACCAGCCTGCACTGCATTGTCGGTCGCGAGCCCCGCTCTGCCCCTGAGGATGGCCATCACGGGGAACCCCCTGCTCCTCGCTGCAGGTGCCCCCAGACCTGTGGTGGACAGGTGGAAGGCCACAGCAGAACTGCATAGGTGCCAGCAGTGCCCCAGTATCCTGATTTTCCTGCTTCCCCAGCCCTCAGTTCTCTCCCAAGTCCCCAAACACCTAGCTGCCCCAAACCCCCTCACAATCCCCAAACCTTCCCCCCTAAGTAAATGTACACTGAGTTGCTGCCTCCCCAGCCCCCAGTTCTCCCCCACGTCTCCAAACCCCTCTCTGCCCCAAACCCCCTCACAATCCCCAAACCTCCCCCCCCTTCTTGTAAATAAAATCCATGACACAATATCCTTTGTGTTGGTGCTTTTATTGGGTGAGAGCCAGGGCAGGTTGGGGGGGGGGGGAATCAGCAGAGGTCAGGAGGGACATGGGCACACAGTTGCAGGCGGGGGAGTGCAGTATTGGGCATGGTCCTCACAAGGCCTTACGGAGAAACAGGTCCTTCATGGCCTCACGCACAATGGCCACCATCTGGGGTGCTCACTCTCTTGGGGCCACAGGGTCTGGCTGCTGGAAATGGCCAGCGATGAGCTCTACCTCAGCCTCCCAGATGGGGGGGGGGCCACAGTCTCCCCCCAAAGCATGCATAGATTATGCAGGACCATGCATGCACTGATGACCTCCGCAGTGGCCTCCACCTCGACAAAGTGGAGGCACATTAGCTTTCATTTGGTCAAATGCCTGCTCCACCACCTGGTGGCAGCAATTCAAGTGGTGGTTAAAAAGTCCACAGGCGGTGTTGAGGGCGCAAGTAGGGGCGCAAGAGCCATGGGCAGAGTGGGTAGACTGCATCAGCAAAAATGAGGACAGGCACCGCCACCTCCCTGACGGTGATGTTATGGGGGGGGGAAGGTGCCTGCCTCCATGGCCCCTGGTACAGGGCAGAGTTACGAAGGACCCTGGCATCATGTGTCCTCCCTGGCCATCCAATGTAGCAGTTCTGAAAGATGCCCCGATGGTCCACAAGGGCCTGAAGGATGACAGAATGATATCCCTTCCGATTTCTATACTCAACCGCATGGTGCTCCAGAGCGTGCATGGGGCTGTGGGTAGCGTCGAGTATCCCTGTGCAGTTGGCAACCCAAGGGTGATTATGTCAGTGATGGTTTCTTGCAGCTCACCTGGGGTGACAAAGAGTGGTGGCAGGAGCAGGTTGATGGCGCTGGAAAACTGGAGCAGAACTTCCCCAATGGTAGAACTCCTGACGTCGAATAGATGTGCGAGGGACCTATAGGACTTGCGAGTCGCCATCTTCCAGAGAGCAATGGCCACTCTCATCCACAGGGATGGCAGCTCTCATTACTTTGTCCCTTCAGCGCAGGACCAGGGCAAGCTCTGTGACCAGGTGGGCAAAGGTCTCCCTGCTCATTCTGAAGTTCCTGCACCACTGTTCATTGCTCCAGGTTCCCAGCACAACCGACTCCCACCAGTCCATGCTGGTATCCTGTGCCCAGATGTGCCAGGGCACAAAGTGGGGGAGGGCAACTAAGGCCGCTCTGAGGCCCAGCAATAGGAGGGAAATGGGCTCAGGGCTATCGTGATCCAGGAACACTGTGTCCCAATGCAGGAGGGCAGCCTGCAGGCTAGCAGAGGGCCTAGCTGCTGCTCGAAGATGGTATGGGAGCCGGGGACTGTCCATACCTGTACGTCTCACAGTCTCCTGCCACCCAGAATGGACAGGGTGCTGAGGTCAGTTCCTGCTTGTATTGGATTGTCCCTGCCAAGGGCCATGTTGCCACGCCTCCCAAGGTGACCCTCTCCTGAATCGAACTAGCAAGTCCTGTGTACGGACATGCTAGTTTGATTTGGGGGGGTTTTTTGGTTTTTTTTGTGTGGATCTGTTAAATTGATTTAACTTAAATTGATTTAACAAGTTTTATTTTGCTAGGTGTGGACATAACCTCTCTTCTTCTGCCAAGCACTGGTGGGGTTGACGCTTGCGAAGCACAATGTATATAATATTACCAAGAATGGACTGTGGACCAGAAAGTTTCCCAAGTCCCTGTTCCCTCCAGGCAGCAGATCCATAACACCCCTACTCTACCACTCAGCCAGAAAATTCTTAGTGAGCAGCGCCCAAAAGAGTGAATCTCTGCTCATCCCATACTCCGTACAGGTCCTCTTCTAAGGGGCATACTCACTTTCAGCACGCTCCCTGAAGCCACAATGTAGCACTGCAGAGTTTCTTCCATTCTAGCCCTCTCTGTTGTTGGCCAGTCTGGTTCTCCAGCAGGCTGCATGACCCAGTCCTCCAGTCCAACAAGCTCACCTTCCCCGTTCAGTCCCCTTCTGGGAACAGCCAGAAACCTCCAAACTGAACAGCTCTTCTGCCCCTCTTGCCTACAGTGAAGTTCTGTGTCCTGCATCCCCACTCCTGGGCACTGCAGAGCTCTTCTTTGTGCCTAAAGCTGGGGATGGCCTCCCCGGGCTTTCCCTTGGCACCTCTATTACCCCTAGCAGGGCTCCACAGCCTCCTCTCACCAGGGACTCTGGTAGCTTCTTCTAGGTATCTTCCTCCTTCCTACAGATCGTACCTCAGGGCTTCCCACCAATGCCCAGCCTGTGCTTTCCTCTCCCAGCAGGAGCCTCCTCCTCTCCACAGCCCTTGCCACCACTTTCGCCTCCACGTTCTGTTCTCTCTAACCTTTTTTCTGAACCCCAGAGACTCATCATTCTCAGTACCTGCATTCCAGCTCTTCAGGCAAGTCAGGCCCAGGCGAGGCTGATTGAACAAGGCTGGCTGGGCCATAAAGGACCAAGCTGCTCTGTGCCAAATACCTTTCCTAGCCAGAACATCTAGAACCACTGGGTACAGTGAAAGGCATGGAAACTCCTGCTGGCTGGGAACTGGAATGCTTGAGTATGAAACACAGGGCTTGTGAGCCATGCTGTGAAAAGCTGATCCCGCTTCTTCCCCAAAATCCCTGCTACTGCAGGTCCCTGAGCCAATGAGCTAGATGAGGTCAAACTTGCTCCTGGAGCAAGGCACTGGCCCATCTGCTGACTCTATAATGCAAGTAGCACCTACCTGGTGGGAGGGGACAGAAGTTTGCTGGGAATGAAGGAAACGGAGGAGTGGGAGGGAAGCTACTAAGATTCAGCAGACAAAGTTGAGCCATCCACAGACCAGGAAGGGATGTCATGGCATTTCCAACCTACTCTGCAGCCTGGGCTGGACTGCACAGAATCCCAGGTGTATCTTTTCCTGAGCATACCTGCCTGCGCAGGATGGAGGCCAACAATGGTAGCTGTTCATGAGCTGCTGTAACAGCTCCAGAAGCTCTGAGGATTCCCCAGGACAGGTGGGTGGTGTGGGGAGGGGACCAGGCAGGGTCGTTACAGGGATAGCCTCTGATTGTCATTCACACAACTGAAGGTCACCCCAGGACAAAAAGAGCTAGTCACATAGGCTCAGAGCCTAAAAGATATTTACACTGATTCCAGTGAATGGCATGAACCTGAATATAACTATGGAGCCGGGCTTTTCTCTTCCTTCTTTACAAAGAATGGCTAGCTTTGCCCTGGCACCTAGAAGGTTAGTTGGGATGACACAGGAACAAGGTGACACTGAGTTGCTGTCTGAGTTTAGCACACCTTTCTTTGGAAGGCTCTGAGGGCATAAGCTGTACCTGTTCGGTCTGATACAGCACACTATCTCTGCTCTGCTCTGCACTGAAACCCCCTCCTTCGAAAACCAGCAAACAATAAGGAGCAACCATCCAGGCACCATTACATTAATCCAGACTAGAATGTTGATTTGCAGGCAGTGAGCAGGTAGGAGGAAAGCAAGGCAGGAGGGCCTGGAGTTAATCATGAGCCACGCTGCCGCTTTCATCCTCTTCTATAATTAGGTTGATAGAACTGGGAGACCTTTATCTATTATTGATGGTGAGAGCTGAGCCTCCACTGAGCTGAGCCAGGAAAGTGTAGCCCCAGTCAGGGCTGGTTTAAGGCAGGAGCTTTAGGGGCTGCAGCCCCCACCCTGGAGAAATATGGTCTGGCTGGCCTGAGCACTGCCCTGCCCACTGTTGGCCTGCCTGCCCACCCCATGCTGGCTGGTCTTCTCTAGCAGGGCCAGGATCTATTGAGATAGACTGGCAAGAGCAGGAGTGCCATGGATTGCAACCTCTAGCCCCAGTGCTGGCCAGCCCTGTGGCTTTCCCACAGCTGGCCAGGCCACAGGCCCTGGACCTCCTCCTTCCCAGCACCCATGGGGCCATAGGCCCTGGACATCTATCCTCCCCCAGTGCCAGCGAGGCTATGGGCTCTGGACACCAGCTGAGCTGCCCTGTCTGCAGGCTGGACACCACCACAGTGGGCACCAGGACTCTTAATCTAGCCCTGGCCCCAGTGCTTGCTGAAGTACCCCACAAGTGAGATTTGTGTCTGGAAGAAGTGAGGATAGTGGGCTGCTCTTAGCCTCACCAGTGCTAGACAGGGAAGAATAAACACAAGGGAACTTAACCAGCTGCCCTGTGGCCAAGTTTCCTGCTGGCTCATCCCTCCTTCCATGCTACTGAGAAGTCACGGCCAGCTCCATCTCCAGCATGGCAACCTGTGTTGGACTCTCCAGTGATGACCACAAGAGCAGGCTGAGCAGCTACAGTAGGTATCCTGCCCCAACTCAGCCCATGCACCAGATGGCCTAATAAATAGCAGGGTCTGCTCACCCACTCTTTCCTCCTGCATCTTCCCGCCCAGAGAGATGCTCCTGGCCCATGCGGCATCCATGCTATGTATTATTACAGGACATCCTGCTAATGGTAGGTAGGGAATAGTGCTATGGGGGAGGTGGCGCGTCTGGGTTTATAGAGTCGCATGTTCCTTTTCTCCATCAATGGATACAGGGAAACAGGGCCCTACTCTCTGAGTTAATGGCACTCCCTTGCCCACCAGCACCTGGGGAGAGGGGTTGGGTAATATAATCCATCCCCTGGATCAGACATGCAGTCCATGAAGTGAACCCCAACTTTTCCTGAAGAAGGTTATCTCCTCTGTCCATGTTTCTGAGCTCCTCTCCATAACAGCATGGCTCCCTGGGGATCTGTCATTGCCCTTGCACCATCCACCCTCACCCTTCCTTGTGCAAAGTAATGCCAGAAGTGGAGAAGAATCTGCCTCTGAACTACCTGCATCTGCAACCAGTGGACTGGTAGCTCCACAGAGCAGCTTTCTGGCCTCAGCTGCCAATCCAAAACAGGCCCAGGAAGGACCAAAATTCTCTAGAAAAAAACAAGTAATGGTGAAAAGTCATTCAAAATCTTCTAACACTTGTCCGCTTTCCAGTTTGGGTGAAGAGTCAGGTCAGAACTTATTTTACCTGAACAGCACCCTTTTGGAGAGGATACATTTGCTCTGAATGCCTTGTCATGCAGGAGAGAGTGACTCTGCAACTTAATTTGGCTTGGCCTCTTTCCTCCGCGCCATACTCCACATGTGGAAGGACCTTGGTGAGAAGATGTCTGTGCTTGGCTTTATACCATGTGTGTCTGTCTCAGCTCTTTCAGAGGAACTAGTTTTACTGCCTCTCAGGCTTGAATCCCACACATCCCCCATCCTGCCTTGCTCAGGCAAAATTCCTACTGACCAAGTTCTGGGCACTGAGTGGGACTGCTGCCTGAGTGCACTTCAATGCTGGGCCTTTTAACTTCCAGGAGAGTTTTAGCACTGGAACACTACTGAAAAAGAAAATAACCTTAAATGGCCAGGTCACAACATTTGAATGGAGTTTCAGGCACCATGTTCAGTCATGGCCCTTTTGTGATGGCTTTGGGCAAACTACAGCCACATCCGCTAGCTGTGGAAGCTGTTCATCTGACACAAATGCTGGAGATGCTCACAGAAGGTGACTCAAATTCTACTCAAGTGCTGCCGAAGCATTTGCTGCAAGGGCTTCATGTCCATAAGTCACCTAAGCCCTGGTTCCCAGGGATACAGGACTTGCTGTACAGCCCCTGAATAAGAGACTATCGAAGCCAGCGCCTTGCCCCCCACAGTGGTCAATACCTGATGCTTCGGAAGAAGTTATGATGCCCTCACCACCAGCCCAGAGGAACCCGCATCATAGCACATCTGACCTATTGTGCAATATTTATGGATGCAGCGAATTTTTCCTGACCCCCTCCAGTGACCAAGTTAGGCCCTGAAGCATGAGAGCTAGCGAAGTTTGGATTCAGTTAGTGTTGTAATATACTGAGTGCCTCACTCCTGCCTTCCAGCTGGACCCTCTGGCTCATTTCTTCAGTCTCGCTCACAGGATTAGGCAGCCTTTTACAAAGCCAATATTCCTCTCCTGTGACTTGCCCATGATGCCAGAGCTAGCCAAAATGTTTCCTCTGAAAGTGTTTTTCCAGTTGATGGCTGTTATGTCCAAAGGAATGTTTCAATAGAAATGACCTGGGGGTGGGAGAAAGGTGTGAGGGGGTGTCAAAAAAGTGAAATCCCAAAAACTTTTCAACAAAACATTTTCTGATCAGCTTTTGCCAATGCACTGAATGGCATCTTTGGTGAGCTGGGTGGAAAAGAAGACTTCCACTGGGTGAAAAACCTTGAGGTTGCCAAACTAAAGGAGAGCTTTCACACTTATCGTGGAAAGCAAGAGGTTCTGGAATAAGCATAGCCCTGTAGTCAGGACATTCAGCTGGGACGTGAAACAGGTGGGTTCAACACCATGGACTGGAACCTTTATCTCTCATATCCCCAGTGAGCTCCCTAACCAATGGGCTAGAGACTTTCTCTGATCCAATGAATATTTTATACAAAGTGGAACAGCTTCAGTATGAGAGAGACTACTTTATAAGCTGGTGCTTAAGGCACTCACCTGGAATATGGGAAGCCCCTTTTACCTGGTTCAGAGCAGGGTATCTTCATCACCTGGCTCTTGGCTATCCTGAGTTAGGTGTTTTTCTAGGATCTCCAACCTGGCATTGAGTGACATGCTGGCAAAACTGATACATCTCCTCAAACTGTTTATGTTTTTGGCAAATGGGTGTTTTCTCTTGAAAAAAAATTTTGTCTAAAAATTCCCACCCAGCCTTGCTTATTTGTTCTGCACCTGCTGTTGATGGCTGAAGGGAAGAACAAAGATCATTATATATTTATAGATCACCTTTGCACCCAAGGTAGCCAGCTGTCCTGATTGTAATAGGACAGTCCTTATACATTGGGGTTTTTCCTCATGTATGTGCCTGTTATCTCCCACACCCATCTTGATTTTTCACACATTATCTTGTTGCCGTATCTCCATCTCACATTGTGTCACAGACACAGGGATCACATCACAGTGATATGCAACCACTTCTGGGGCTGGGAAAGGCGGTAGTTGTTTAGCAGTAATGTCACACAAGTGAGGCAGAGACTGTGTCCAATCAGAACTGCACAAGGATGGCAGGGATACTGTAAGGAGTTACAGTTTTGAATTTCCTGTGACAATGAGCCTAACAGCCCCAGCTGTGCTGGATACTCCCGGGGGACCTTTAATCATGAACACCCTGGACTGTGGCATTACCCCTTGGTCAGCAGTCCAGTAGGCAGATTCTGGGGAATGAGTGTCTCTCTGGAAAGAGGACAGCTGAGCCAGAAGCCCCAGCCCAATCTACCCACCCATTTGAATCCAGGCCCTTCTTCCAGTGGCCAGTCAGCACCCAGCTTGGTCATCATCTTTTGCATACTATGCTGGCAGGACACAACTGGCTACGGGGCACTGGGCCCCATCTCACCCCCATCCCACAGTGGGAGCAAGCCTGGACTGGTGTAATTGCACCAAGATACCCCAGCCCCAGGGACATGGGAAAGAGAAAGGAACCGAACTGGACTCATTAACCTTCATCTCCTCCCTAGACAGATCTTTAAAAGACAGAATGCAATGGAGAC
This sequence comes from Podocnemis expansa, assembly GCA_007922195.1. Lineage (NCBI taxonomy): Eukaryota > Metazoa > Chordata > Testudines > Podocnemididae > Podocnemis > Podocnemis expansa. The sequence continues at coordinate 4,008,669 of ML681971.1, read as the reverse complement.
CCGAGGGAAAGCAGCAGCTGGGCCAGCAAACCTGGCTTCTTCCACACCTGCTGAGCCAGGCAATTAGTACTAATTGGTAGGTTTGGGATGTGAATGCCTGACTTCGTAACCAATAAAGTCAAACCAGCAGAGTCTCTTTGAACCTCTTCTGGGAACTGGACTAACCCCACCCCTTCCCATGGTATGACATTGGGTTGCTACCAGCTGGGGCTAGACTCGAACCAGTGACCTAAATGTAAAAACATCCCACTATGCCTCTGGATACATCCTTTATTCTGTTCCCCAGTTTCTTCAGGTCCCCCATTCCTTGACCCCCCTCTATTCCTCCTTTATCCCAGCCTCCCATTCCTTTGATACCCCATCCTTGACTCCCCTTGTACCCTGACCCTCCATTCCTTTTTACCCCCATTACCTTCACCCCCCCCCCATTGATTGTGATCTCCTGTGCTGCACCACTAGTATTCTTTGCAAAGCAGACAATATTGGCTCCACACCAAACAAGCCCATCTGTCAGCCTCACTCCTGGAACAAGGGCTGGGGGACATCAGAGGTGGGGGTTTCTCCTGGCTCTAGTCCCTTGCCCATGGCATTGCACCTGGGTGAGTACATTCACTTAGACGCACTTCAGGGCTCTCTTTACAAATTGCACCACAGCTTCAGTCAGGTCATACATCACACCTCACAAGTGAAATAACCATCCATTCCCTCCTTAATATGAGTCTGAAACCCACGGGCCTTCACTTGTCTCACTTTCAGAAATACTTTTACATTAAAATGCAGAGCCAGGCTTTGCGCCTGGGAAGGATGGCTAAAAATAAAACTCTCCCAGCCATGGTCTGGGCAGGTAATTGAGAATTACCCCAGCTCTCCAAAAACTCTCCCATCACAGGCCCTCCTCCTTCATGCTCCCTACTCTGGTATCCAAGTTGTTTTCCAAGATTCAGCTTTCCTATATAAATTCAAGCCCTCCATGCTTCCTGCAGTCACCTGAGTTGCATTTCCAAGCAGGCCAGTGGGTCGTGACTGACTGCGTCGGGCAGATTCTCCAACAGGACACACACATAGGCCGTGCTGCCATTACGTTTCTGTCAGAATGTGGGTCTGCTGCAGCAGCATGTCAGGACACAGCTTCCACACACTTCACTAACCAGCCTGGGCCTGCAGTAACGTTGGTGTCAGGGTAGCAGGATGGCCTCACTGAAATCAATTTCCAGAGGGTTAGCCGTGTTAGTCTGAGTACAGCAAAAACGACAAGAGTCCTGTGACACCTTATAGATTAACAGATTTCTCCAGGCATAAGCTTTCATGGGCTCCAACCATCTGCATATGAAGAAGTGGGTTGGAGCCTACAGAAGTTTATGACTGACGAAATCTGTTAGTCTGTAAGGTGCCACAAGATTCTCATTGCTTTTATTGAAATTAGTCTGCTCTACAGAGGATCTTACACTGCACCCATCACCTTCATGATGGCCATGTATGGGACCACAGGGGTAGGTGGCATTTTTTTCAGTTGAAAGGCAGTCCCCATGCAGGTATTTGAACCAAGCCCTCTGCTCAGTGGTTATTTTCTGGGAAAGATCATGGTAGCACCAGTGTTTCCCCTTGCCCTAGCTATTTAATGAATGAATTAAATTATTCATATAAAATCAGTGGAAACTGCTTTTTTTTTTTTTAATGAATGAGCTATTTAACCAAAAAAAGTCACCCAGTTCTGCTTGTAAAGATGAGTGAGACGGTTCAGCCATGGGTGATTTTCTTCTCACTGCTGTCCACGATTGTTCTGGTTCTTGTACCCTCCACTATTTGCGATATCCATTTTCCCTTGGGGGATGATCATGGATTCATAAATGTTGTGTTCTTTAGGACTCTCTAGAGCAGTGTAAACAGCAAATCACACGATGCCACGCTAGGCACTGGCTCAAATCCAGAAATTACCCAACAGCCACAAATCTCCACCAATTTGTAATGTGCAACAAGAATATTTCCCCCCTCTCTGGAGATAGCCACGAACTCCTCAGGCTGGAATTCCATGGCAGAACAATAGATCTTTGTCCATTAAACACTGGGAATGCCATGTTACCCCTGGCATTGGCTCTCCAAGGTGGTGTGTTAGGGCATGGCTAGGGCCTGGCATGGGGACTCAGACCTGGACTCTAACCAGGGCCAAGGTAAAAACAGAACATGGTCAAAGCACCTTAGAAGGGAGTAGCAGAGGCCTGCTGGTCTAGTCTAAAATCCCCAACATTGACTGTCAGCACCCTCTTGTCATCCAGCACTGACATTACCCTGGGCCAGGTCGTACCACCAATGCAAAGAACCACATTAAGTCATGTGATGAGTTTCCTCCAGTCTCAAAAAGGTGATAAAAGCCCAGCAGAGGGGAGCAGCTGCTCTGGTAATGAGACAGGCTCCCAGCAAGCTCCCCATTGACTTGAAAGGAGATCACAACTACAACAGAAACAAACACTAGCTGGAGGAAGACATAGGGAGGGGCCTCTGCTAGAGCACAGTAGGGGGAAGGAGAGTGGGATGTGATTGGAGGAGATAGAGCAGGCTTGAATTGCCTGTAATAAAAGCTCCATCAGGCATGAAAAATATGACATCCATGTAGGGGAACTGGGCCTATATGCTGCTGTTCTAGTGGTTAAAATAAAGAGATGTTATCAGAGCTCGTATCTCACACCCGTCTCAGCCAGAGTGATTTTCTCTCCACACCTGCTGCTGGTTGATGGATGAGCCTGCCTAAGCATCAGGGGCAGCAGCCAGGAAGGGGAGCGAGAGGCTTATCTGGAAGGTGGGTTGGAGGACACAGCTGCTCCTTATCTGCAGCCTCAGGGGCACGCGCTTGGGTGTATGGAGCTGGCGATGTGGTTGCTGAGCCTGAAATTCTCCTTGGGATCCTCTCATTTTCCATGCTGTGGGAAGGCTGGGAGCCACCTGCCCACTGGCTGCAAGCACACAATTCCCTGACTCAAAGCTTCCTTCTCATCAGTGCACTCATTTCCCCTCCTCCCACACGTGAATCCACATGTTCCCATTTCCATGCCCATCCCAAGCCATGAGACTTAAAAGTGCTTGCCCCTTTGGGCTTGCCAAAAGCTGGCACTGAGCAAGCTTCCCACATCAAACTCCGCCATTGCTCCCTGATCCTGACCTGCAGCAGAGTCTACTGGGCCAGTCCTGGCCAACCAAAACTGTGGTCACAGAATCTCAAACTTGGCCAGCAGAGATCCGCTGCTAGTCTACAAGCCCTGCCATAGCCCTGAGGCACCTCTTATCATCCAGCACTAACATTATCACCATCTAGATCTGCAGCCATCCTGTTCTCCCTGTCCTGGGCCCCAGCCAGCTCTCACAATGCCCCTCAATCCAGCCCTTCCACCCCATTTCCCACCAGTCTTGTTCTGAGTCCCCACCCCGGTCTGGCAGTGCAGCTGTGGGTCTAACCATGCCTGAGCCATGCTTGCCCTTGCATCTCTATAAAGCACTGCACACTGAGGAAAAAACTCTACTGATTTCCATTAGTAGCAGCTAATACCAAAAGAATTAATCCTGGTGGCAACTGGGGAATAAGAACAAATGGAGGAGCCTGGACAAAATCACTGCACTGGCTGCCAAACCTTCCTATTTAAGTCTGCTCCCAAAGGTTCATTATGTCACCTCTGCCAGCAAGGCCCAGACATTCCTTTGAACATATTCACATTGCACTTCCTTGGACTCAGCCTTACCACCTGCCCAACGCGCATATCACATTCCTCTGGGTAGATAAATTATGGTATATATAAATAGCTTTTCCTACCAATATTTGGGACTGTCTCATGAAGCACTGCATTTATGCCTTTGATAAAGGCTCTAAAGCCTTTTGATATAGGGACAGATCAACAGTACGCATTTGCAGCGGACAGAGGTTTCAATGTCTTTCCAGCCATTCACCCATTAGATTCTGTCACCCAAGTTCAACTCAGAAACTTCCCAGACTATCGAGGGGCACCTTAGGGAAGGAACTTCATTTACTGGAAGACTCCAGATATATCCTGTGCTACACACCCACCCACCTACCATTGTCCTGCTGCTTCTATGATGGATTGTGCAAATACTGAGCCAGGAGGTACCAGGGATTAGAAGACATTTAATACGTGATAAAAACCTGGGAGGGAATCACAACTCATTCCCAGCAACCATTCCTGCCTTTTCCTCCTGCACTATTCCTTGTCCTTGTCCTCTCTGTAACACATTCTGAAGGGGGATAATCCCCATCTTGATAGTCTCTGGCAACAGGGAGAAGAGCTGGCTGGGGAGAAGGGGTTTGTTTCTAAGACAAATTTTGATAAACCTGAAAAAGCTTTTGCATTTTTATTTAAAGTTTTCAATGCCTCCAAAATTTCATCCCAAACCATGTTCAGTTTTCAGCAGAGTTCTTTCAGGCTTCAGCTAACATTTTTTCAGCTTTTGATCACCAACATGTGAAAAAAAATTCTTTTCGTTTTTTGATATGCCTCCAAGTTTTTGTCAAAAAATGGACACTGTTACTTTGACAACAGAGACAGATCACAGTGAAAGAAAGTTGTGAAAAATAATTTCACCCAGCTCTAGTGGGGAGCCGCTTCATCCACCCCACCAAATTCTGGTCTCACACTGCTATTAATCTGGATTTCAGAGGCATTAGGGCCAGATTCTGATCTCAGTTACAGCGTTGAAGATGTGGAGCAACCACCATTAACTTAATTACTGCATTAGGGAAGCCATAGAAATGAATTTTCTGAACAGATCCGTACCTGAGTGCCTTGAGCAAGTGCACCAAGGCTTCCACACTGGTTGATGACCACTGCATGTCATGTATCATTAAACCACCCCTCCCTCTCCTCATGACCTCAGCACTTGAAGAGCTGGTTCCATTGCCAGGGTACAAACTGTTGGGTGTTACAGCATGGGTACCAGCACCTTCCCCAAGGGCAGGACGTTATTGCAGGCACGCTGGAGAAAGCTTTCGCAGTCCAGGTGCATGTGGTTTTGTTTGCACCCAGGTGTGACCATGTCACATGCTGCAACAATGGCTGGGAGAGCAGCTTGAGGTTGACAGCAGGACAGCAATGACTGAGCCTGCATAATTTAGTAATGTGTACTCCCCCTCTCCAACCAGGTCCAGAAAGCAGTAAGTGCTTTGCTGACCTGGCTGTCCTTTGCAGGAGGTTCCTGCACCTAAGCTGAGGACCCCAGTGAGTGAGTTTTACCCTCTCCGATGTCCACTGCAGGCTAGAGAGCTGAGGGGAGCCCACCCTTCAACAGCAGGGATGGGACAGGCTGAGGATCCTTTGGGGTGATGTGGGACTGCCTCTGAAAGGCTGAGAGGGGTTGACTCTTGCATGCCATGGGACAAGGGCACGGGGTTCTTCATGGCCTGACAGAAGAGCCTCAGGTTCTCCAGGGTGAAGAAGGCCACAGACTCTGGCAGGGCCATAGCAGGCAGGCATGCTGTCCAAAACCTCCGGCAGATCATAGGAAAATACACCATGCAACACGCTCCCCACCCCCCAGCTACAACTCTGGTTTTTCCACAGCTTCAGAGGCCAATGAGGCTTTTTGGATCTGCACTCCAAACCTTCCTACAAACCACACCAGACCCTGGAATTTTGCCAATAGGAACAAAGAATTTATTGATTCTCCCCAAACCCTAAGGCACAAAATACTCCAGATTCTGGAATAATTAAAAAAAAAACAAACCCAAACCACCCATTGATTCTTACCTCCCTGCATAACATGAGGATGAGGATGCCTATGGAGGGTGAGGGCAGCCAGAGCAAAAACCTGGGCATAAGGCAGGCCGACCAGGCAATGCTGGCACCTACTTGACTTTGGTCTGTTCCTTTGTTTTCACTGGTGCCAGTGCTGTGGGTACAGCTTAAAGAGCTCTGTTCTTTTCATGGCCTAGAACACTCAGCCTTTGGCCTCCTCTACTCAAAACATTCAGCGGCCTGGGCCTGCACAGGCCTTCGTTATACACAAAAGCTACATTCAGAGAAAGTTATTCAGATTGCAAAGGCAAGGCACCTAAAGTTAGGAAATGCCAGAATTAAGGCTGCCTCAGCAATGAAAATTCAGTCCCTGGTGCATATACATTGACACAGTCTTTAATTACACAAGCTCATACTACTTTCTTTCCAGAAGACGCCCTGCCTCCATTGTGGCACAGAATGGATGGCGTTCACTTAATGAGCAGCTACTCAGTATTTTGTTTTGTCCTCATTGTTCATTGTGAGGCCCCAGGCCCCATCTACTGAACAAGATTCAAACCTGACTCTGAGACACTATTATTTATTTTCTCATGGACTTGTCTCCTCCATTCATCACTGCAGTCTCAAAGTGCTTCACCATAATGAATGAACTTACTCCTTGCCCAGCAGCCCAAGAGATGAGAAGGTATCCTCCATAGGATACAGGTGGGCACCTGAGACACAGAGAGACCAGGTCAAAAGCTACTAATTTTGAGTGCCCCATGTGAGGCACCCTAGCACCTGATTTTCCAGAGTATTTATCATTATGCAGCACTTCATATATTCAGTCACAGATCCCATGGAATCTAGCAGCAGCTGGGACTGTTTAGCACTTTCATCCAGGGTCTCCCTTCAGGCACCCCAAAATGAGTCAAGGGTCACATATTGAAATTTGATTTAAATGACTTGCCAGCATCACACACAAACTATGTGAAAGAGGCCAGGATATACTCCAGTTCTTCAGGGCTGTATTCAGGTTCCTGACCCATGAGACTCTCCTTTCTCTGACATAACCATTGCATGTCTTCCAACCTCTACAATAAGTGAGGAGGGCCTGCAGATTCCGGCCAGCTTCACTGCATGGCTAATTCCTAGCTCAGTCCCAGCATGTGCATTACTGAGGCCAGTGGAACAGTACGTAACCAAGTAATAAACACAGGCACAAGGGGTGTCATTTCTTTACAGTGGAGCACCCAACGTTTCACCCTTAGTAATGCTCTTCCAAGACAATGTTTCCTTGAGTATTTTCTGAGGTTTTGGAAACCAACAACTTGAAGATCAGAAATTCCTTCAGGTGGCATCACAGTGATACCCACACACACCATCAGCAGGGTTGGGACCACTACAGCCACCCAAGCAGAGCTCTGCCACTGGACCTAATGGAGCCCTGACAGCAGTAGTGGGTTGTCATCCTCTATGGGGATCTGAGGGAGATGTGCACTTTGCCAGAGGGTTTCATAGATACTTGCCAACAGCAGAGGAATAGTGTCCAGTCTGTCCATCCTTCCAGGCTGTGGAGGAACATGAGTGCAAGTGGCCATAGCCGTTTCTTGATCCCTCCTTCCTTACCACCAACTTACTGCTCTGTCCCCATCCTGTCACCGAGCCCTGTTCTTGGTTCCAGTCCTGTCATCTCGCCACTACGTCGAGCCTCTGCTGCTCTCCCAGTCCATCTCCATGCTCAGCCTGTGCTAGTCCCTCCCCTTTCTCCTGGGCTTGCTCTCCAAGTCCCAGACTCCTGCCCCTCCACACACGCAGTGCCCATTCTCCCCATCTTCCCCAACTCCTCACCCCACCCATTCCAGTGCCTCCTCTCAACTCCAAACCTGAGCTCTCTCTGCCTGCCACCCCCATAGACTACCAGTCCTGTGCTCCCTCAAGCTGCTCCCTTTGTCCTCACAGATCGAGGGATGTGATTATTCCCCTCTATTCAGCTCTGGTGAGGCCGCATCCAGAATACTGTGTCCAGTTTTGGGCTCCACACAGCAGAAAGGTTGTTGACAAATTAGAAAGGGTCCAGCAGAGGGCAACAAAAATTATTAGAGGGCTGGGGCACATGACTTACGAGCAGAGACTGAAGGAACTAGGCTTATGTAGTCTGCAGAAGGAAAGACAGGGGGGATTTGATAGTAATCTTCAACTACTTGAAGGGGTGCTCCAAAGATGAGGAAGCTAGGCTGTTCTCAGTGGTGACAAAGGACAGAACAAGGAGCAATGGTTTCAAGCTCCAGCTGAGGCGGTCAAGGTTGGATATTCGGAAAAACGTTCTTACTAAGAAGGTAGTGAAGCATTGGAATGGGTTACCTAGGGAGGTGGTGGAATCTCCATCTTTGGAAACATTTAAGGCTTGGTTAGACAGAACCCTGGCTGGGATGATTTAGTGCGAGTGGTCCTGCATTTAGCAGGGAGTTGGACTAGATGACCTCATGAGGTCCCCTCCAACCCTATGATTCTATCCCCAGCCTCCTTGTCCACCCAGACCCTGGATCCCTCCCACCTCAAGCGAGGGGCTCCTAAATTCCACACCACCATTTATTCCTTCCCCCACCCTCTGAGGCACCATGGCCCCACTGCTCTCAGAGCAAACAGCTTCCTCCTCCAGCCTGCCCAGATTCCAGCAAGGCAGGGGGCCCTGAGAGCATGGGAGAGAGCCTCTCTGCCCCCAGCTACAGTGCTCAGCCACATCCAGCCTAGAGCAGCCATTACAGGGAAAGCCTGGCCTTGTTCTGGTAGGCCAAGTCTAGCAACCACTTGCTCTGCTGCCCTTTGGGCATGGTGGGTAGTCTGGTCAGTACCAGAAGCCACCAGGACAGGCTCAAGCATAGTCACTGAGGATGGTGTCAAGATTTTACTTGAAAAGACTGATGTCTCTTAGCACTTCCAAACCACCATTTTAGAAAGACACTTGGCCAAATATGAGATGTTTACAAGGATGACAACAGCCAAGTCCAGCCACATTTCACATCCCTGCTCTAAAGCACAGGGGTGGTACTGCTGCTCACACAGAGGTCATGGGAGATTTTTAAAAATGGGCTAAACAACATACTTTCCCATAGACTTGTTCACAGAAATGGCCTAGCCATGAAATTTTCCAAGCATATTCAATTCGAAGCAGACCTCTGGCATGGAGAACTTCAGCCCAATAGGTTAACTCTCGGTCAAGTTATAAAACAACTGACAATAGGTCTTATATGGGGAGTGTCAGGGAACATTCCCACCCCCAAAATGTAGCCTCTCAGATCATCAGTAGATCATCTGCTGTGCTGTTAAGCCCTGGCTGAGCAGCAAACCCATAGGGATTTTAGTGCTGCTGAAAGGGACCATAGTGGGAGCCTCAGAAACTGGAGCCTTTTGTCTATTAGCTGGGCCCTGGCACAGTGCTACCTCACCTGTTCGTTCCACCATGGAGTCTTCCTCTGGGTTCTGGTGAACCACAGGTGGGGCTGAGAACGTGAGTGGCTCTTCTCTCAGCCTAGCTTCTCCTGGCCCCTAGCTTTCTGACAGTGAAAATTCAAGGGTCTCAGGCAGGTTCCCTTCAGTTCCATCAGGCTCTTGCTGTTCACCTGGGAGTTGCTAGACCCAAACAAATACCTTAGAGGCATCACCGCATGGGTAACCTTGCCTTCCAAAACAGCCACGGGATACCAAGGAATAGACCAGCAGCATATGAGAGCTACATTCACGGGGGAGCTACCGTTTAACTTCACTGAACGGCACAAGGCCTGACCAATGCTCATGTGCAGCCAGGTGGCTCTGCTGGCCCAGGAATCAGGTTCTGAGAGAGGCTTTGGATGGCTAGAGCAGGAAACAGGGACAGCTTAGCTGCAGAAGATGGGATGCAAAAGCCATGGAAGACTGCACTGCTGCCTCTGCTCATGCCCATCTCCCTTCTCCAGCAAGGACACTAAGAGGTGGCAGTCCTCATCACTGCCCGTCCCTTCTCGCTCTCCCAGCTGCCAGCACGAGCAAAGCCAAACCATCCTGGGTCAGTAGCTGAGGGTTACACCTGGCCAGCAGGTTCCCCTCCAAACCCTGGGCCGAAGCAGGCGCGACATCCAGTTACAGCTATTGCTCACTCCTCTGAAGTACGACAAGGACAGGGGGGCAAGATCTATGTAGTTCCCTATCCCCCCTCCCATCCCCACAAAATTGTCTGGGACAAGCCCACCCCTGGGGTAACTCCACCGACCTCCCTGGAATTGAGCCAGGGGCAGAGTTGGCGCCATGTACTTAAGGCAAAAAACCACAGAACAGCTGGCTAGAGTGATGCAACATTAAAGACAAGAACATGCCCTCCAGAGCTGTGCCTCCATCATACTAGAATGAGAGCACGAACTGTTTACACTTAAGTCCATGAGCTCCATCGCCATGGAGCCTCTCCAACGCAAGGCCATTCTGCATCTTAACTGTCACCTGGACCCATGGTCCTCTACAAGGAACTTCAAAATCCTTTTTTGGGCCACTGTCCACATCCACAGGCCTGCTGCTTTGAGAAGGGGGTGTTGAACCTTGTGTATGAAGGCCTTTGGGAGAGGATGGTCCAACAATTACCAAGCTCCCTTGGCTGAGTGGAGGAGAGTGGTTGTGCGTGGACCTCTGGCACCAGGTGCTGGTGAAAGGAAAGGTAGATGGATGACAACAAGGATGCTCAGAGCCTCTGTGTTTCAGGTCTTCTGAAAGAATGAACAACTCTTCCTATCCCCTCTTGAATTTTGGGGTTCGAGATAAGCTGGAGACAGATCCATGGTGGCAGTGGAGGAAGGGTAGCTTTGGTATACCTGGGTGTGGGCAGGAGGGACATGGGAAGCAGCAGAGCTGGCTCTCGTGTTCATCACATGCAGTAAGGACAAGCGCACTGAGACCTGTACAGTAAAAGGGTGCTGAGTGACAGCCACATGTCCTCTTAACCACTGCTACAACCACAGTGAGGTTGGTGAACCAGACTACCCAGCCCTGCCCATGCACACTTGTTTGGGACAGGGCAACAGCCCCCACTATAACCCTCTGGCTGCTCAGATCTCAAACTACCCCCCGCCACACATACACCTAGCAAGGCACTTATGCACGTGCTTTACTTTAAACACAGGCGTAACCCCTTTGACTTCAAAGTTAATCACCTCATAGGAAGGAGCCCTTAAGCTACTGGACCTGGCTATTTGTGGCCTTGCATCACATACAGTCATTTCCATCAGGGCTGTGAGAGTGCAAATGGCCACTGGTAGTAACACTAGGTTCCACTCAGCACTGATGGAAGTGAGCATCCCAGGTGCAGGACAATGGAGAATAAGGACCTTGGGCCTGGAAGATAGGAACTACTAGGTATAAAATATAAGGAAGCAAGCCCTATCCAGTCACACAATCAGGTCTACTCTGTAGGGGGAAGAAGGTGGGGACAGTTACGGTGAAGCAAACAGGCTGAAGCAGTTGTCCTCCATGGCCAGAGTATGTAGCAATGGTGGCCCAGGGCTGGGAAGTTCACTGCTTCCTATAGTACATCCCCACAGGAGGCAAATGATGGTCTGAGAGGACAGTTGGCCAGTCTGTGGCACAGGGTGACATTTGTGTGTCTCCTCCACTTCCTGTCAGTCAATTTCTTGTTCATTGCCTGCAAGAGAAAGAGAAGCAGCAAATACTCAATCCATTGATCATATGCAGGGGAAGACAACAAGGTGAGAGACACAAAGAAGCCAAGAATGGCTCCCAGGACAGTCAAAGGACAAACCACCTGGAGAGCCAGCTTTCACAAGGCTCAACCTCTTGAGTGCACATTAGGTGCCAAAGAGGACTAGTGGGAAATATCCTGTTCACGTAAAATGTCTACTGCCCACAGAAAAATTCAAATTTTCATTGTAAATAAAAGAAACACTGGAAACCCACACTATTTACCTGCAAAATGCCATCACACTGCTTCATAGGCATGATAGCTTGGGTGCCCCATGCTCCCACTTCTCCTTTAAGGGACTGCACTCCTCGGCTGGAATTCATGTCCCATGATGCCCTGCAGCTACACAACTGGCACAATGGATCATCTCCCCTCCCCTCAGGATGGGAGAGGTAGTTGGGATTCTACCCTATAGAGGAGAATGGGGGCATGTGGCAACTGAATGACAATTCCTACATGATATTGGGGCAGCATTTTAGCATCACAATATTTCAGCTTTTGGACAAAATATTTCAGATACTGATTTTCTGCCATATGAACATTTTGTGGAGAAAATAATCTCCAAGCCTCCATGAGGATACAGACAGCTCATTTAGCATTTCCAGCAAGGAGTTGTGGGTGTGGGGCAGGACTGCGGTAGGTTTTAGTTCGTTTCCACAGATGCTCAACCAATATGGCAGCTTGAAGACTATGAACCTGATTCAAAGCTCACTGGAGCCAATAAAAAGGCTCATGTCTACCTAGAGCTATGATCCGTGATTCCCTATCAGTGTCAGGTGCATACACTAAACAGTGTGGAACTGTTACATTGACCATTGCACATAAAACGTGAGATCTAGTGCAGGAAGACATATCCTATTCTATCCATCCATCCCATTCTATCCTTCCTGTACCAGAAGCCCTTTGGACCTGCCTTCCACCCCAATGGAGCCCTCTTCCATTTAGCAATCTAGGAAGGCTGGCTGGCCTTCTGTGTTGTGACCCTCAGGAAAAGTAGATCCCTGTCTGGTAGGTAGAACAGAGGACTCAGAAGAGATATTCCACACTCCTTCATTGCCATGATGGGTGATCTTGTAACTTCACTCAATGGGGATTCTCTCCATTTCCTTAATGCAGCGAGTGACGCAACCTGGGGTATGTCCACCCAGCATGGGGCTCTTGCTGCATCTACACCTGCACCTCTCCTGACATGCAGGGACACAGAGGGCAGCGCAGAAAGCAGGGTTATGCACCTTTTGGGTTCCCAGAGCTGTATGGAGGGAAGTATTCAACACTGCTACTGCCGTGACTGCCCCAGCAAAGGAAGCAGCTATTGTGTGGCCAGTACCCCGTGAGGGCCTGTCTGCACTGGGGACGCAGCTGCTACTCCAGAATACTCCCTCCCCCGACAGGAACACGGGCCCTGGGCATAGGTGAGGCAGCCTTTTGTTATGAGGTTGTGGGTTAGAAGTGTCATCAGCTGCTCTCCTGAAAAGCTTTGCAGTGGCCTGAATGAAAAACCTTGGTTTTCAGTAACAGAATTTCCATGTCATAACTGGTGCCAACAACAGCCTTGCTGCCAGCCTGGGCTGAGCCCTTCCCTCCCCGCAGGAGTGAACCTACCCGGAAGGTGGGCACAGAGCAGCCTGCACCACTGCTGTCCAGCCTGGGCCTGTTGACACCTTTGAAGCCAGGGCTGATTTCCCACCTCACTGCTGGGGGTCACATAAAACATGACAAATCTCACCCCCACCCCAGGAAATGGCTTATGCACCCACTCCTGGGAAATAGCCATTTCAGCACCTTCTCAGATGAGACCCTGAAAGCATGAAATGTTGATAATCTGGAGGCTACTCCAGGCTAGAATGGAAGCTGCTGTGCAGGGCTTGGGTTTATGTTGCCATCCTATGACACTGGACTAGTGCCCCAGACTAGAATGAGATATGTCTTTGTCCCTGCCTAGCAGCCAGCCCCCCCCCCCAAGCTTGGTGAGCTGGTTACTGTTTGATCTGGTCGTTCCCTGATTAACTCTGCAGAGATCCTTTTGGTGTGACCTTAACACCCAAGGACATCTCTGATCCACAGGGACTTGCAAGATCCCAGAATGATCTCCTTGGCCTGGCCTGCACTGAACAAGCCTGGCCACAGGCCCAGGACACACTGCTGTGTCCCAGGAACAAAGGCTGGACTCCTAATAACTATGGGTAGCATATGTTTGGAGGACCACCTGGTCTGAGATTGGGAAGGCTGGTCACCCTACCCATTCTTTCTGCTGGAGCTGTTCTTCTGACCTCCAAATAATGCATATTCCCATTGCTGCTGCCTGCCATGGAGCTTAAAAGGCTTTACAAACCTAAATAAATCTAGCCCCAGGGGCATGATATCACACTCTAATTAATATAGGGAAACCAAGGCACAAAGCTGGTAAGGGACTTGTCCTCAGTCACAGAGTGATTGAGGCTGGAGAAGACCCCAGCAGCCCAAATCCCTGGTGTGAGCTCTAAGCATGCGGCCATCCTTCCTCCTCCTCAAAACACTGGAACAATGCCAAGATGTTTCCAGGACAGTGACTTCATTAATTCAGAATGAACTGGCAGGTGCCACAGCTGGAACACTCTGCCCTGCGATAACTGAATAAAGATGCCAGCAAGCCAAGAGCATGCCAGGACACAGGGAAAATGAGAACATGAGCAGGAATAGCTGGCTCCCGCCGGCAGTGCAAGAGACCCGTCTCTGCTGCAAGCTTCATGCAGGCCTAATTTTCACAGTGCACCCAGTGATGCAAAGCATCAGTCTCTGTGCTGGTTGGAGACCCCAGCTTTTCTTAAAAAGTCACATTCACCTAAAAGGAACAACAGTTACAATACAAGTCCCCTAGCTGTTGTGCTCTATGCCTCTGCTACCTTTCACTGAAAACATTCTACAATCAGGTGTCTGCAGCCTGTCTTGATGGGTTTTCCTAAGCACTGGTTTTTCTGGCAACCCAACAGTTAAACAGCCAAGTTTATTCAGTCATATTCTGGAGGAATTTCTCCTTATTACATGCTAAAGGCAACAGAGTGAGAAAGCGGGAAGCAGCCGCAGTCAGATCATCATCAAGGGGGGAGGTTTGTCAAATGAAGCCAATGATGCAGAAGATCTGAGCTCCCAAGGTTCTGGTCAGTGCTAAGAGGTTCCCCCCATCATACCCAGAGTTTGCATCTGCCTGCACAGCAAGAGCTGGTGAGAGGGAGTTTTCAAAACTCATTGTACAGGATTGAAAAAAAACCCCAAACCCTCATCAGCTGGAGCATCCTAAGATATGTTATTAATCATACCATGTTTCTACTAAAAAAAAAAAAAAAAAAAAAAAAAAAAAAACAGCCAGGGAGGAAGCAAAGGGACTCCTCAATGCTATGGGGTTAAGCAAACAATCTGGCTTTGTGAGGAAAAGTGAGGCGGCAATGAACACAAGCACAGATTGTTTAGGCTTGCAGGGGAAAGATAAGGGCAGCAGGGAGAGGGGGAAAACACAGGGTGAGTTCACACTACACTAATGGTGTGAAGAGGAGTAAGAAAGGGCTTTTGTAAGTCCATATGAACAAAAAAGCAGCACCAGAGAAAGCAGGGCCATTTACAATGGAGAACGGTGAAACTAATGGTGACCCAACAATAGCCGAGACCCCAAACTGTGTTAGGAAAACTGTGAAAGTTGGTGGATCCTAGGACAATAAAGTCACCAGCTAATT
Organism: Podocnemis expansa; assembly: GCA_007922195.1. Taxonomy (NCBI): domain Eukaryota; kingdom Metazoa; phylum Chordata; order Testudines; family Podocnemididae; genus Podocnemis; species Podocnemis expansa. Next base: position 3,993,529 of record ML681971.1, on the reverse strand, counting down.
AATTGGGGGCAGAAGAGGGAGCATTTTCAATAGCACAGACGGGAGTTAGGTGCATATCTCCCATAGGTTTACAATGACAGCTGGGCACCTGGCTCCTTTGGGCCAACCCCTCCTCAGAGCACATGGGAAATGACTGGCTAGATTGCAGAGAACCTGGGAAGCAATGATGTTCTGAACAAACAGGAATCAATGAATCATACTGGCAATTACTGTCTCATTAGCCCAGCTTCCAGCACTAGTGAAATGATGGAAATTAAAAGAAAAAAGTCAATAAATAGCTAGAGTACAATGGATACATGAACCATGAGCTGCAATGGATGTCGGGAAAGAATAAATCTTGGCCAACTTGATTGCTCTTTTCAGGAGAATTACAAAATCAATGGACAAGGGGAATGCAGCAGATATAAATATAACACACTTGGATTTCAGTAATGCAGTTAATATTGTATATAGCAGAAAGCTGATTGTTGTGGGATGAAATCATTGTTGTAAAGGGAAAAGTGGCCAACAAAGCCCAAACAAATGGTAGAACTGAACTGCAACGGCACCGTGTTTGTGTCTAGGACCAGATCTAATCTAATCTGGTCTAATTTAACACTTTCACTGCTGCTGGGGCAGAGTCAGGAGGGAGCTCATGAAATTCACAGATAATACCAAATTAGCATCAGCTATAAACATCATGGAGCTGAGCAGGCCCAGAGAGCAGAAGGCGAGGCAGGAAACAATAAGCCAGATCCCGAATACATAGCGCATTCAAAAAGGAATGGCGACTCTTCAGTAAACTCTGGGTGGGGATTTTCAGTCCACCCACAGCTCAAATCTCTAATGGCCACTGCTGCACTAACCAACAGTTACGAAGTCCAGTGATCTGCCAACCTGCTGCAAACAGTCAGGTCTCCCCATGGGGGCCCAGCCCTACATGTGCATGGAAAAGGGGAAGAAATGGCACTTACCTTCTTTGTTCTCTGCACTCTTCAGAGGCTGCAAAGCTGTTGGTGAGAAAAGACAGAATTCTGTCAAACTCTCAGGCACTGGAACTCGGTGCCCAACAAACAAAACATTCAGCCACACTGGGCCCAGATCCAGCAACCTGTCAGGGCCCTCTGGATGTGCTCTTCCTCCCAGGTCTCCACCACCCTATATGGAGCCTTCACCCTTCTCTTCCTCCAGACCCTTTGATCTGCTTCCCAAGTGACAGAGCCCCACCCAGGTGGTCAGAACAGCCCCCAGCTGCCCTGCCTAGAACTCATGGCCACACCTGAATCACCCAACCTGACTGATTGTTCTGCGAACTCCATCTTTTGCGTAGTTCCTGTTTGTGATCCTGCCTGTCTGAATCCAGGTCAGTGGGTGGAGCCCCAAGGGACAACAAAGCCCCAGTCTCTCCAGTGGGGTGGGATTGCAGAGCCCAGAATTCAACAGTGTATGGGTCAGGCAATCAAAACACAGGAGCCAGAAGTGGACACTGAGGGGGAGATGGCCCTAAAGAGTGCACTCTCTACATACCCAAAGAAGAGGCAGTGCCAATGCAAGATTCCCCAGCTGTGTATTTTATGAGCATTTGCAACCCCTAGCGTGAGGGGAGAGTTTAGAATTCACAATCTGCTGTTCTTGGCCTCTTTAATTAGCCCAATGAGGCGACTATTAGCACCAATTATTTGTGGTGGGATTCTGATGGGGACACCTACCTCATTCAGGGACCCCAGCAGTATCTTTGAATGACAGCAAAATTCAAGATCTTCCTTCCCCTCCACATGCACCCCTTTACTTTGTAATGATAGCAGTGTCCCACACATGCTCTAGTAACTGTGTTATTAATGAATATGGCGCTGGGCATGCTAAGCACCGGTGGTGATTGTGCCCCTGCCTGTGGCTTCCTCTGGTCAGCACTTGGCATCAGCTTTTAACAAAAGAGAATGTCCCAGATCAGGCAGGGACCATCTGCTTCATTCTGCACAGACCACACTCCTCCTCCATGCTCCCCACAACTAGGCCCCTTACGGAAACAGCTGCTGCAACATGAAAAATGAGGACAATAGCCACATCATTCTGGCACAGAGGCCCTGGGAATTAATTCCTACAATTTACAGCACAGATTTGAAATCAACCCCATTTGTTTGGGGAAGGGGGCTGTTGGGAGAAAGGACTAGGTGGAGGAGGGAACGGTGCATGATAATCTCTCTCTCCATTAATGAAGGTGGGGAGAAAATCCCTTTAACAGTTTGTAGCATTTATCAGTCTTCCACAGTAATTACACTCACCAACTTCCACCACCAATCAAAACCCCAGTCCTTAACTCTCACAGGCAGCTACAAACATCAAGAAGCCAGCACTCAGAGCACGTTCTCTCCCAAGGAGAGATTAGACACAAGCCAATCTGTATACAACAAAGCTATTGTTGTGCTCAGCACAGATAAAGGGAATCACCAGGCATATAATTAACTCATTTGATTACAGCACAGCGCCACTATCACTTTTTATTAAAAGATAACACAGTTTATCACGGCCCTGCCAAGCTGCCAGTCTGTTCACAGCGTGGAGGGGTTCACTGACAGCCAGCTGGTCTGCCTCAGAGTCATGCGAGAGGGCACAAGCTCCTGAGCGCAACTGGGCATGCACCCATATATGTGATCATGCACACGACAGTGCTCATCTCTGAGAGACAAAGCGCATGATCATGAATCAGTGTATGTGCATTTGCAGATGCCCACATCCATTGTGTGAAGTGCGCAACTGCATGCACATACCCGATAATGTGTATGCATGTGCTTCCATAGCTATGTGAGCAACAGCATGGACCTCTACATGAATGGACAGCTACATGCCCATATTCATGCAACAGCGTGAATGGACACAGCTTGAATGGACACAGGACATTATGCTTGTGCATCCATGCAGGCATGTGGGATAGCATTGAACATGCATGCATGTGGGATGGCATTATATACGAACGTCCAACTGCAAATGATCATACATTAACTTATGTGTTCGTGTGCAAGCATGGGCCTATATATGCACACAACAGTGGAAACCATCTCCTGCTAACCACTGGGATCAGCACTGTGTGCAGGGTTACATTTAATGGGCCAAGCCAAGCAGCTAATAGTCTGATCCAAGCCAGGCAGTGTGAAGATGCGTGGAGGGATTAGACACCCCCACCCCATGGGATGCCCCCAAGCACCAATGCATGGAAGCTGGAGTGGGAACACAAGGACATGCAACACATGCATGTTGGTTTCTCCTTTAACAAGCCAACGTTCAGTCCAGCCCCCACCCTGGTCACCTGTGCTGAAGCAGGGCTTTGAGATCTCACCAACCTGTCTTGGGCCCTTCGCTGTTCTCATCCTGTTCCTCCGTCCCTGCAAAACAAAAGCCATGTGTGCATGAAGCCTCCAGACAGGCCCAGAGAAATCCCTGAGCAAAAAGGAACGGTTGGAAAGGGAGGCTGCCCTCCCAGCCCTGCCCACATCCCCAGGCCCCAACCTGCAGCACTATTAACTAGCCTTGCCCTGTCCCCAGAGCTTCACTGATGCTCCTCGATCCCAGCCCTGGCCCCGCACTCCTGATGTGACGAGCAGGACTGAGCCATGCCCCCCCCCCCCCCCAGCAGATGATGGAGCTCAGTGTCTCCCCTCCAGAGCCCGAGAGAACTTGAGGAAGCACTTAGATGCTACAGTGATGGACTTCCAATAGCTCCCTGCAGTTGGGTAATGGCTCATTAGCAGCCAACACAAAATGGGGAGGCTGTATCTGGCTGATGGGGCAGGCTCTGTGCACAGGTCTCTCCCTGCTCAGAGAAAGCAAGTGTGGCCTCCACTGACCCCCTCCATCCAGGGGTTCTAGTTGTGACACACTGTGCCATTCTAGGCCATGCTCACTGCAATCCCAGAGTGGAGCTGGGTCCCTGGCTGAAGTTGCGATGGCCGAGTCTGATCCCCTCTCCTCTCCACCAAGCAGTCTGATGGGACACAGGTGCCTGGCTGCTGGACAAAGACTCCCATCACCAGCTCCCTGCTGATGGCAGAGCTCCAGGCCATCTGTAGCCAGTTCAGCATTCCCTGGCAAAGAGCTGGGAGAGGACAGGCCTGGAGTACTCTGGCAAGGCCTCTACATCCAGGAGAGTTCAGCTCACTGGCATCTGCTCCACAGGGCTCCTTGTGCTTCCACCCAGGCCTGTGTGGCTGTGTTTCATGCCACCTTCCTCCTCCCTATGCCATGCCTACCACAGCAGGACCCCACCCCCACCCTCATTAGTCCAGGCTGGGCAGTCTCCAGCCCTCCAGGGGGCTACCATAAGAGTAGGACTGCATCATGCCATGGCCACACATGAGCACTGCCCGCTGTCTCACTGCCCAGGTCTGTGATATGCTGCAGTGACTGGCTCCCAACCCACTAGCCCAAGGCCACAGAGGAGCCCTTACCAGAGATGCCGAGCTACAATGCAGAAGCTCCCAGTTCCCCAGCCTTGTGCTAAAGCTGCTAATCCATGTCCAGCCTCCGCCCTCGCCCTCCTTCAGAGCTGCCCAGCAAGGCCCCGTGGGTGACACTCCTATATATGCTGGCCCAACCGTGGTGACACTCCTATATATGTCTCTGGGATTATACCTGCACTCAGCAGACCCATGCTCTGGACATTCCTCTGCAGGAATCCTTCCTGCCAAAGCCCCAACAGCACCCTCCACATTCCTTCCCTTCCGCAGGTCCTTTGCAGGACATGCCTATTCACCTGAGCCCTGGCAACCAGGCACTGAGTGGGACGAGATGCCTCCTCTAGTAAGCAGACAGGCCAGCAGACACCTCCATGAGACCATGCACAGGTAAAGGGACACTACCAACATTCATGGGGCCACAAGGGTAACTGACACTTATTGCACATAGAAACATAGCGTTTGCCAGGCTGGATCAGAACCAAGGTCCAGTGGGTGTCCTGTCTCCGACAGTGGCTAGTTGCTCCAAAGAAAGCTGTTGGAACCCCATGACGGTATGTGTGGAATGTTCTGTCCCCACGTTACAATTTACGCTGACCTCTACCAGAGAGACCAGCTGACGCACCAGGTGTACTACCCTTTTCACAGTTTGTTAGCTAACTGTGAGAACTCACCATGTTTTGTTAGCTGTGTAGACGTAACAATCCGTTTTGGAAACAAGCTAAAATCTTGGCTTCAACAATTTCATATGGCAGAGAGTTCCATGGTCAAATCACGCATTGTGTGTGAAAGCGTTTCCTTTTATTGGTTACAAATTTGCCCTTTTAATTTAGGGGAGAGGTGGAACATTTCTAACTGTGAATGCTACAGACAGCAGGTTCAAATCTCAGCTGGTCTGTCACAGAAGTAAAGACAATTGCTGGCCATGTAGCACAGGACTATGATCTTGCCTTATGGTGCCAAAGTCCTGAGTTTAAAGTTGGGGGCAGTCCTGTAAACCAGCTGTGGCTTGTGTTATACAGAAGGTGAGACTAGACTAATAGATCCCATCCTTTTAGAGTGAAAGCCCCATTATTTAACACTAGGTAAAACATGTACCCCTTACCAGTCATAAAGGCATATAACTTCTATAAGCACACATTGATCATGCTAATAACACTAAGGCTATGTTCACACAGGGTATGCTTGTTTCGAAACAAGCTGTTTCGAAATAACAGATTATTTCAAAACACCTTATTTTGAGGACAAAAAAAACTTTGTCCTCGAAATAAGGCAGCGAAATAGCATGTCCACAGTGTGGACATGCTATTCCGCCTGGGGAGGGGATTGCAAGCACCAGCGGGGTAAAGCGCCGCTGGGTGCTTTACCCCGCCGGTGTCTGCGGGGGCTGCAGGCACCTGCCAGGAGAGGGCGGCGGGGCGCCTCACCCCGGGGGCTTTAAAGCCCTCGCTGCCCCCAAACCTGGGGGCGTGGGCGCGGAGCGCGGCTGGAGCCCGCTGCTGCCGGGGCCAGAGTAAGCGCCGGCCGGAATCCCCGGTGACCCCGCTCCTGCCGGGGGCGTGTGGGGGGGTGCCCCGGAAACTTCCCCGGAGTCCCCCGCGTGATGCTCCTGCCGGGGACGTGTGGGGGGGTGCCCCGGACATGCCCCCCGGGAGGAGCGGGGTCGCCGGGGATTCCGGCCGGTGCTTACTCCGGCCCCGGCAGCAGCAGGCTCCAGCTGCGCTCCGGGGCAGCGCCCCCACGTTTGGGGGCAGCGAGGGCTTTAAAGCCCCCGGGGTGAGGCGCCCCGCCGCCCTCTCCTGGTGGGTGCTTACAGGGGGCTGCAAGCACCCGCCAGGTGAGGAGCGGAGCTGCGCCTCACTCCGCCAGTGCCTGCAGTCCCCTGCAGACACTGGCGGTGTGCGGCGCAGCCCTGCACCCCCCCCCAGCCCGTGGACACCCCTCAGCACCCTGGCAGCCCTTCCTCCCAGGGTGCTTAGCACCCTGGGAGCAAGGTGACATGTTGTGTCGGAACACTTTGTTTCGAAAGCAAACAATGTTTAATTTGTTTCGGAAGGAGCACGGCTATTTTGAAACAAGCTGTTTGCTTGTTTCGAAATGGCCGTGCGTCGTGTGGCCATGGCACTTCTTATTTCGAAACAACCTCTGTTGTTTCGAAATAAGAAGTGTGTGTGGCCATACCCTAAGTTACATAAGTTCTAATAAGAAGTTACTCTTACATGAGTAAGAGGGCACCACACACCCACCCAGTGCAGAGCCTGGAGAAGCTACTTCTCCGCTCTGGCTGCTGCAGAGGGGGAAAGGGGGGCTGTACCCAGCACAGAGTTCAAAGGGCTAAATGAACTCAGTATTACTGAAGCCTCATTGACCCTTATAACCTCTGGCACCTCCCCAAGGGAGTCCCACACACCACATTGGAAAAAGTTGGACTAGATGACCTAGAAATCGCTGAATGATTTCACTGACCATCCCCTTGTTCTTGTGTTAGGAGATGCTCCCTGTCTATCTTCTCTGGATTTGATTTTGATTTGCTTACGTCACTGGCAAAAATCATGCTCAAAGATCCTGTTCCAGCTGCCCATTGAAGGGGAGAGCTAGCCACAGTCTTGTCTGCTTGTGCAAGATGGAAAGAACTCAGCCAAACCTCCCATGCCCAGTTAGAGGTCACAGCAGTGCTAGTTTAGAAAATCCCACCTTTTTTGCCATGGCAAACAGAACCTGTGGTTCTGGGGCCAGCCGGAGACTGTAAGTAGAAAATGCCAAAAACAAAACAAAAAAACCCAAAACATTTCCTGCAATTGCCCTTCAGAAAAAGAGAACTGGGAAAAGGACAAGAATGCAGAAAACACAGACGGAGGGAGGGGAATGATTTGTCCAACAGGACCTTTCAAAGCGCTTCCTGTGAGACATCAGCAGGGCTTTAATTAATTCTTTCAAAACTGAACACACACGGGTAGGGATAAAGGAACAAGAAAGGCAACACGTAAGAGCATCTGTGTCTCGTGCTGTTATTTCCTTGTGTCTGTGCACTTGACATTTCCAGAGTGGCAAATCCTAGCGCTGTCTTCTCTGAGGGGGTGGGGGTGTGTGAATGCATGCACACTCGCAACCAAGTGAACTATCCTGAGCACATCCTGCCCTATGCATGTTCACACTTGGCTGCTTGTCACTTTGAAAGTTGCCTCTCCTCCATCGAGCTGGGGGTGAGAAGCTGCTCAGGCTAGGGAAATGTCAGACCAGGCTCTCAGCAGCTGCCTCTTGCCTGGCACCACCTCGCTGCTTCCAAAATGTCAGCAGCAAACCTCTGTGACAAAGAACCCACCCCCAGGCAGGAACAGCTCTCTCTGCTTCCTGGGAAGAAGATGCATAGTGCCAATCCAAGGCATCATGGGGGACAGATGGCTGCCACTAGCTTGGGTCCTTCCCCACAACTGGGGTTAAGCAGACACACACAGGACACCTTCCTTGAACCAAGGAGAATGGGACACATCCAAACTCTGGGGGCACACATGGCTGAGGCGGGCTAGATACTTGATGCATTTAGTTCAGTCTCAAAGAGTAGGAACCCAGCTTGAGATAACTGGACCATCGCAGTGGAAGGGATTAAATCCTGTAATCTGTGTGTTCAGTCCCATTACTTCAGTGGCAGCACTGCAAGGTTTCACCCAGCCACACCACTGAAGTAGCACCACTAAATGGGATCTGACTGAAAACCAGCCCCAGAACCTGGTGATCTGCCTGACATTTTGACCCACCCTTCGGCAGGAGGTGATAACACTAGTTGCTCCCTTTTCCAGTATCTTTCATCCAGGGATCTCAAAGCTCTTGAATGAGTCACCCTCCCAACCCTGCTGGTGTTTCTGATCTCCCTACTTCATAGCTGGGGAATTGCTATGTGTAGCACTTTACTACCTCCATTTCACAGATGGGAAACTGAGGTCCATGGACGTGAAGTCATTGGCCCAGTCACCCAACTAACAAGAAGCAGAGCTAGGAACATAACCTGAGTCCTTCCAGTCCCATGCTCCATCCTCTAGACCACACTGCCTCCTGAGACTCACCTCAAGTCAGTGAAGAGCCCAGCACCTAACAGCCTGAATTCCCAGTCTAAACAACACAGCCTGCCACTTACAGAATCCAATACTGCTGGGTGATCTTCCCTGCTGCAGTCAGTGCTAGGGCATGGGAAACCTGCTGCTTGCTTCCACCCTCTGTGCCTTCACCCACCTCTCTGCTGAGTTCATAGCAGAAGATTCAGGAAGTGGGGGAGGAATTCTTACACTATTTTTGCCACATTTTACTGACATTTAAACAGATTTTATTGACAGTTAATTCTTCTCCCCCCCCCCCCCGCCCCCCAATTTCTCTTTTCTTCTACTTTTTTCAACATGCTATGAACTTATCTACAACCCAGGTGGCACCAGGACTAGAAGCCACTGTCATCTGCAGTATTAAACCTGTTCAACCACACCGCTTCCCTCCCCTAGTGACAGGCCTTTGTCAGATACAAACCTGCATTCTCCCCACACCTGCTCTCCCACTGTTGTGGGGCGTGCGGCACCTATGACAGGCTGTCTGTGGATCCCTTCTTATGCCTAGGTCAGGGTTGGAGGACACTCTGGCTGTCAGTGAGCTATGACGCTGGGCAATGGGGCTCCTGCTCTCACACTTCCCTCCAGCCTCCCCTCCCCACATCCGCTCTTTCCTCAGAGTATCCCCCCACCCCCTGCTCCAGTTTTCTTCTCTGAGCCTCTAACCTCCCCATCTCCTGATTCCCCTGCATTGCTTCTTCCATCATCCAGATACCCACTGCCCCCTGCTTCCCTCCCAGCCTGCCCTGCCCCCTTCATCCCCTCCAGCCCCTCATATCCCTGTTCTCCACCTCTGGCCCAGCAACCTCCCCCCCCACCCCAATCTCCAGCTCCCTTGCAGCTCTAGCTCCCAGGAGTGGAGCCCAGAGCAGGCTTTGGAACAGGCTCCATCCTTCACTCTTCAAAGGAAGGCAACCTGGAGCCAAATTAACCCCCTGGAGCTGGTGTGCGAAACCAGATGGCTACACTACTTGAAATGGAGGGCGGGGGCAGGAAGGTGTCTCCTACATTCCCTCTAAGCAGTGCCTCCGTGGGTTCAGAGGACAGCCAGCCAGGACTGGATTTTTGCACACACGCCCCAAGGCCCTGGGCTTCAGCCCACAAAGCCCCTGCGTTAATACAGCCCTGACCTTCAGCTGCAGTGTAACTGAGCCCTGTCCCTCCTGTGCCACCAGAGGGCACTGCACCTGGCCCAGCATGTGTCACTGAGGCATGTGGAGGCAGCCATAAGAGCCTTGATCCAGCAGTGATGCTGGGATGGCTGAAATTAGCCAGCCTTGCCTCCCCAGACAGGCCCGGGACCATTCCTGCCTCATGGGCCTCCCTGCTGTTGCACAGAGTGTGTGCACGAAGGCACATTGACTTTGGCTGCCAGACAACCTCTGGAAACTGCAACACAAACCCTGAGAACCCTTCCATCCCCACATCACACGTCTCTTGATCCTCCAGTGCCTTGGCTGGCCCTCATGGGTTGTTGAGATGCATTGGGGTGGGGTGGGGGGTTCCAGGGCTCAGGCAGCACCTACTTCCTCATCCCATATGGCTCACAGTCAAGTTCACCAAATTCACACTAAGCCCTGCCCCCCACCAGAAGGTACAAGGAAAGGCTGTGCCAGCCTGGAGGGCAGGAAACACTTTCAGAGCATTCTAGATACAAATTTAAGGCCCCATTCACCGAGGCCCAGGCCTGGGGGGTTATAGTACTACTGCCTGCTTATGGCCATCCATCAAGCAAGGTGGTAGAATTTCACACCCAGCCTCCTACTGCCTCTCACTGAATATATCTGGCCTCAGCAGCTGCCAGCCAATGGCAGGTGGCCTGGGACCAGTCGAGCCCCAGCCACTGAACCATGTTGGAGAAGGCTCTAAATCAGGAGTGGCAAACTTATAGCCTGTGGGGGCTGGATCCAGCCCACAGAGCTGTTGCCTGCGCTGTGCCTGCAAGCTGTCTGCAGCAGCGAACTTCAAAGACAGGCTCCCAGCATAGCAGAGTGAAGCATGCTTCTGACTCACTCACATGATTTCAGTCACAGCAGAGGGGAACAAAGGAAGTGCCCCAGCCAATCCTGGCTCAGCTCTGCTATGGTCTGCCAACCAATCAGTCTCAGTCACAGCAGGCTAGGCCAGCTCCTGAGAGCCACTGCAATACACGCCCCCCATCCCAACCATTCAATTAGTCAGTCAGCATGCTAATTTGATGGACAGCACATTGCACAAATCACAAATAAAAAAGGAAAAAGCGGCTGTCACCCACGCAGGAACAAGCCAATAAAAGGCCAGCCAGGACTGAGCCAACCAAAGGCCAGCATTCTGAATGACTGATAGCGAGTGGGCCAGGAGGAGGAGAGGCAGGAGCATAGCCTGGCTGCCTGTGACTGAGACTGATTTTTTTTGCCTACCACCATGAGATATGGGGAAAGGAAAGGGAGGGAGTCACGGAGCCAGTGTGGAGAAGAGGGGCCCACAGAGCAGAGAAAAGGGAAGGTGTGGGAGAGCCTGTAGGGCAGGGGCATCACTTACTGGGGCAGCAGGGCACAGGCCCTGCATCTCCCGCCTGCCGTGCCTGACCGGCAGCACAGTGGAAGGGGCTGGATCTACTTCTGGACTGCTTGCTGACAAATGCCGGGAGGTTCGAAGCCAGAGGTGGCTCCTGCCACTGCCCACAAGCGGCCGGAGCTGGGCTCCAACCCTCCTGCCACATGCCAGCAAGCAACCCGGAGCACGATCCAGCCCGTCACTGCTGGCAAGCAGCTGGGGCCAGATCAGGCCCTGAATCAGGATCAGGGCAGCAGGGGAGGGGGCGGACGCAGGCGCCAAACCTTAGCCAGCAACACGCCTGCTGCAAGGTTGGAAACAGGGAAGGGGAGCCCATGCTGCTCTGAACATGAACATGGAGGGGGAAAGGGCTGGCCCATGACAAGCATCCTGAATGCCAGTGTGCCCCTCCCTCACTGAATGAATTTGACACCTCTGCTCTAAAGGAATTGTATTTGCCTGCTATAAGCAGTCACACCCTGGATATGTCCCCACCCCTTGGAAACAAGCAGGGGCCAGGTTCTCCACTGCCCTTCTGCAGTACTGCTGCCTGCAGTCAGTCCTCGATAATAAATACTATCATTTGGGGGTCCACAAAATTTTTTGACCTCAAAATGGCATCCTCATACTCAAACAGGTTGGGAACCACTTCCCCAGGCACTAGAAGTATTTTCCACCCCTAACCCAGGTGAATTCCCTGGAGCTGGGTAATCCTCGGAGGTGGCACACCAGCATTTGTCACCCCTAGTTCAGCAGGTTCTTCCCAACCAGTCAACAGCTAGCTGGAATTACCAGCTCAACTCAGACCATAAGCTACCTAGAAACATCTCTATTAGCCGCCATGGAGAAGTCAGATCACTTCACAGCCAGGGAGATGGGCCCCCATCTCCTTATGCAGAGATAACAGATCCTGGAGCATTGGATCTGCCAAGTCTCCAGCATCAGCCTCCCCAAAGAATCTTAAAGTGCTACATGCAGGGATAAAGGGAGCAGAAACTACCCACGTCTCCCCCACTGAGGGTTCCTTGAGTCCATTGACATGTGTAAGACTTAAGTGCTGCCCTGAGCCAGGCCCGCTGAGCTAGGAACAGACAGACAGACAGACACACACACACAAGTGGGAGCTGCAAGGGGGCTGGGCTCTTTACCTCCATTCTCGTCCTCTTCTTTGCAGCTCTGGCGAATCTTCTTCCGGCACACGTAAGCCAGGGCTCCAAGCAGCCCCAAGATGCAGATAGCGAGTCCCACAGTTACCCAGAGTGCCACAGCAGGGAAGGTGAGGTGCTGGCCTTCCAGAGATAAAAAACAGAAGTACCACCATGGTCAGTGCCACCACCACAGAGAGGGAGGAAGCATATCACGTTGGGACACAAGGAGCAACACCATGGCTCCACAATTCCCGGCACCACCTGAGGTGGGATGGTGACAAGGAGGTACTCCTCAACTTGTCTCTCCTCCTCACAAATCAGAAAGGTACCTGAGCACACAGCAAACTGCAAGCCAATGGACCACTTCCACTGGCTTCAATGAGACAACTTGTGTCCTTGGAAATAAACTCCTGCTCAAACATCTTGCTGAGTTGGTGCCTGAGCGCACCAAGGCCCCACTGAGCAGGTCCGGCCCAGGAGCTAGCCCAGCCCCCCTTGTTGTAGCGATGGGCAACCCACAGAAGGATGGAGGTGACTCAGTGGCAATGACAGTCTTTAGTGAAGGTTCATCCCTGTATCCTGCATGTCTGTGGAGCAGAGAGGGAAATCTCACCAGAATACAAGCTCTCGCACCACCTCCTGCCAATGGGAAGCCATCCCAGCTTGCTTCTACTTCAGGTGAAGGGGGCATTGGAATAAAGATGGGGGAGTCTGACTTTTATCGCCCATCCCTACCCCACTCTGCCATGAGGGGGCACTGCTAGCTCCTGCCAGGCAATCTGTTCAGAAAGTCTCCTCTCCATAAGGAGGGGAGAGGCTGACCGCCTCCACCATTACCTGTGTTGCAGGCTACGGCAGTCAAACACAATGAATGGTGAGAAAAAAGCACCTCCCTTCCCCGGGTTCAGGATGTTCCCATCACCAAGAATTCATCCAGCTGCCAGGCCTGCAGCTGACTCAATCAGCCAAGAGATCTCGAACAAAGCCATAGAGAAACAAGTCGCTCCCAGATGCATGCAGCAATTTTAAAAAACAAAACAAAAGCAAAGCCTGTGTGAACGGCATTTCTTGAAGAGCCACTCAAAACCACCTGGTTTCCGAGTTTTCTCCGTCATCGCTTTGTGCAGCCTTCATGTGAGGCTTATGAAAAGAGCCTAATTTGCATAATCACAAAAATTTGCTTATAACCATAAACTACTGTTTAAAAGAAAAATCTGCGTGGGTTTAATGCCGGCAAAAAGCGTTGGCTCAGCAGCCCTGGGGAATGGTGTCTGCCTGGTTATTTGCAGACCAAGTGGCCCCTAAAGGTGAGAAACAGGATGGACCAGTGGCTGGGACTCTAGCCCAGTGGTTCCCAACCTTTCCTTTGCTCTGGCAGACCTTGTGGCCTTCAATTATGCCATGGCACACCACCATGCAAAATTCATGAATATTCAAATTAACTTATGAATATTTGTGAACCATGGCACCAATATTCCCTACAGTCCAATTGACTATTGTTGAGAGAAAAGCTCGTTCTCTGCTCTGGTCAATGAAGGAACCAGACAACAGGAGGAAGAATCACAAGTTTATTGACACTCAGAGCTACTGAGTGCGGCTGGCCCCAAAGGACCGGTGCTAAAAGGGTTTTATACCCAGGTACAACAACTTAATTCAAGGAAATCTAAAAATGGTTAATATATTCAAGGTAAACAAGATTAATACATTTATTAGTACCATATAGGGATAGTTTTCATACATATTCATATAAGATAGGAGAATCAATAAAGAAGGTCAGGCTGGCTACTCAGAGCCTGGGAATGTAATAAACAGGAGAAATTGTTGATTAATAGGTGACCTTGAGACTGGTGCAGTTTCCCTAATCTTCTGCTTGTAGACTGTTCAAGGATGAGAGAGGCTCTATACTTTTGTTAATCAGGCTAGAGGTTAAAATAATATTAAGGGAACAGTGCTAAGATGGAGTCACTTATGCTCACAAGTTTGTGGTCTCATACCACTATCTCTCATAACACTATCGCTTCTTTCCCATTGCAATGGGTGATTTGACTTCACCCTTCTCTACATGCTGTTTCCCAGTATTTGAATCTTAACAACTGCTCTGATTTGCTGTTACTGTATGACCTGATCCCATGTCTTACACTCCCTTGCATTTATTTTCATCCCATTCTGTAAATTCCCCCATCCTCAAAGCATCTGACAAAGTGGGATTTCTCCCACGAAAGCTTATGTGATCATTAAATCTGTTAGTCTTTAAGTGCCACAAGACTCCTTGCTTCTTTTGTACAAAATAGGCCTGTGTTTTAAAACGTGTTTATTGTAAATAGAATTAATTAATTGGGTTTAATTAATTGATTTTGTGTGAATTTTTATTTGAAGTTTAATTTTTAGAAAGCTTTCTAATGAAAAGAATTTTTAAAGTTTTTTTTTTTTAAAAAGGAGAGAAGGAAAGAAAGGATGAAAAAAAGAAAAAAGAAGGAAGGGAAGAGAAGAAAAAAGAGGAAGGAAGGAAGGAAAAGAGCGAGGAAAGAAGAAAGGAAACAAGAAAGAAAAGAAGAGAAAGAAAAGAAAAAGAAAGAAGGAAGGGATGTGAGAAGAGAGGTAAGGAAGGAAGAGAGAAAAATGAAAAAGAAGAAAGGGAAGTGAGAAGAGAAAGTGAAGGAAGGAAGAGAAAGAGAAAAAGAAAAAAGAAAAAGACGGAAGGAAAAGAAAAAAGAAGAAAAGAAAGAAAGAAGAAAGAAAACAAGGAGGGAAGAAAAAGAGAGAGAAGGAAAGAAGAGAAATAAAGAGAAGGAAGAAAGAGAAAAGAAAGTAGATGGCAGGCTCCACCTCTTCCTTGGTTGCACGCCTGCCCGTGCTGAGGACTTGCTGCAGGCTCTGCTGTGCTCAGCACGGCAGCTGAGATCTGAGCCACTGGCCTGCAAGGACACACTGTCACCTCCCAAAGCTCCGTGGCAAGCACTGTCTCCAAGCCTGAGCCTCTTGCGGCAGCGGGGCTGTCTTCCTTTCTTTTGCAGTCTGGCGCTGCTGTGAGAGATTCCAGGTCAGAGGGAATGCTCGCCACGGGCTTTGGGAGGTGAAGGTACCTCCTCGCTTGCCGGCCGCTTGGATCTCAGCCGCTGAGCCTGGGTCCCATGCACCACTGGAGAATGGGGTGTGTTGCGTGCGCACCTTAAAGGGAAAGCAGTGCACCGCCCAGCACTCCAACTCGGGGACTGCCCCCCCCACACCAGGCCGGGGCCGCATGGGGACGCTGTCTGCAGCACTGGGAAACCCCCTGCCGGAGCCACATGGGGCTGCCGCCTGTGGCTCCAGGGAACCCACCAGCCGGGGTCACACGGCACCACCGCCCGCGGCTCAGACTCCAGCGGCTATGGCTCCTGCTCAGGGGATTCTTGTAGCACACCACAGGCGTTGCCACAGCACACCGATTGGGAACCACTACTCTAGCCTAGGACTTTGAAGACCTAGGTTCAAATTGCTGCTCTCCAATCATTTTCCTATGTGACCATGAGCAAGTCACTCATGATCTATGCTCAGCACTCTGCCTGTGCAATGAGAATCACAGCACTGTCTTAGCTTCTTGGGGCTGCTAACAAGTGTGAGGCTCTGATAATATGGCAAGGGGGCCCACTAAGTACCTGTGATAAACAGATACCTCAGCTTATCTCCACTTCAGCTCCCTGAGCAATGGGTGTAGCCGAATCCAGCACTGAAAAAAGTTTTAAAAGGTTCAGCAAAGATAGAGTTGGGGCTAGTCCTGCTTTGAGCAGGGGTTGAATTAACTCTCCTAAGGTCCCATCCAACCTTCATCTTCTAGGATTCTATGACCAAAGTGTGTCCAACTGAGATCAGAGCCGAGCAGGGGTTGGGCCTGCCTAGGCTGGCAGCTAAAAAGTCTTTAGAGCAGCAGTGCTGCAAGCTGGAGGATGAGGTGCTCCCAGTAGGGACAAGACCAAAATTATCCTAACAGGAGTGAAGATGGGAAGGATTGCTTGGGGGGGGGGGGGGGGGGGGGTTGGGATTGGGGGTAAATGAGCTAGAGGAAAGCTGTTTGCCAAGATAGTGCTTTAACCACAGTCCGTGCCACTGAGTTAATATGTTTAACGTTCTCTCTTCAGGGTTGGTTAAATAGTGTTTAAATGAAAAAAACACTAGCACTCAGCAAAGAAAGCAGGAGAGACTGCAGAGCCTCCTACAGGATTCTGTTCTGTTGAAATCTGCTGGTGAAGATGGCACTAATGAAATCATGACACACCTTGGCTGGCTTGGGGGGCTGCCCCAAGCAAGCACTTTATTTAGAATATGCTACAAGGTTTTTACCATTATCAATCTTCTGCAAAGATGCTTCCCACAGCAGCTAATTTCCTCACTTCATCCCACATGGTTGAAAGCGGCATTAAGTGAGGCAGAATGGATCGAGTCCCCACTAGGCTCTAGTCCCAGCACTGCCACTGACCTTAGGCTTCAGCCCTGTGTACCTCAGTTTTCCCCTCTATAAAATGGGGCAATTCCTACCTCCCTCCAGATCTCCAAGTGCTTTGTGAGAGCTCAGTGCTATTTTCAGGTGCCTAGGCCTTGTGACCATGGTGTGGGGTTTTAGCATCAGATTAGCCAGTGATAGATCAGATAACTGCTTGTCATACCAGCCCAGCCACGGCTGCTCAGCCATTTCCACTGAGTGTGCACCTGGATGCTGGCATAGTACTCACAGGCCATTCAGATCCTTGGAAATAAAACTTCCCAGAGGCTCTAATCACTGCCTTCCACCACAGGTGTGCATACAGCAGGCCAGGCAGGAAGCCAGCCAGCTATTTCACTCCACAAAACACTTTGCCGACCTTTAAATAATTATACTAAAGGATGCAAATCGGATGCTGATCTGTCTCTCGTTAAGAGTCCACAGAGAAGACTTGGTTGATGCTTTATCCTTTCCCTTCAATCTGACTTCAATGCCCTCCCACTACTGGGCTCAGAGGTACTCACAGGCAAGCACCTCAGAGGCAGAAGGTGCTGCAAGAACACCCAATCTGATGAGATCTCCCATGCTGTTCCACCATCCACAGAAGCACCTTGCTGAGCAGGTGCCTGAGTGTACCAAAGGTCCCACAAAGCAGGGCTGCCCAGGAGCTGTCCCAGCCCCCCTTGCTGTAGTAACAGGCAACCTGCAGAAGGGTAAGAATGAAGGGAGGAACCCAACCACAAAATCTGCACTTGTTGTCACCTTGTAAGATCTACGCCATAAATACATGCAGTTTCTTTCAAATGTCCTACAGATTGCTGCTAACTCAAAGATTCTGCAACTTGCATTAACATTACAAACAGAAGAACCTTCAAGCACTGTGGCTGAACCACGAGACAAAGAACACACCAGCGCCAAAGAAAATCATGAAATTGACACGAGTTGATAGTGATGCTTTTAAGTGAAGATTATACTAAGGAGAACACAGTGGAAAATGAACTAGAAAATCACTCTCTATCCTTCATTCGAATGAAGTCCACTGCAGTAGGAGGTCATTGCACAGTGTCTTCCAAGGCTTAGAAAGCTGGCAAAGAATTACTTGTGCATCCCAGGATCATTTGTGCCTGTAGAATGACTACTTTCTTACTGTTCATCTCCTGCACAAAGACTGACACCAGAGCATGTGAACATGTTAATTTTTTTCACAAGTCATCAGTGCAGTTGAAATGCAGCACTTTTAAAACTCGATACATGTGAACTAGACTCAAGCTTTTTTTAAAAAATTAGACTTCATATGTTTTTGACAGCTCAGGATATTATGCAAAAAGTTAAAATTACCTCTGAAAATGATTAGGGGGTGTAACACATGACTTATGAAGAGAGGCTGAAGGAACTGGGCTTATTTAGTTTGCAGAAGAGAAGAGTGGGGGAAGGGGATTTGATAGAAGCTTTTAATCATCTAAAAGGGGATTCCAGGGAGGATGGAGCTAGGCTATTCTAACTGGTGCCAGAAGACAGAACTAGGGGCAATGGTCTCAAGTTGCAGTAGGGAAGGTCTAGGTTAGGTATTAGGAAAATCTTTTTCTCCTAGGAAGATGGTGAAGCATTGGAATGGGTTACCTAGGGAGGTGGTGAAACTGCCATCCCTAGAGGTGTTTAAGGCCCAGCCTGACAAAGCCCCCACTGGGATGGTTTAGGTGGGTTTGGCCCTGCTTTGAGCAGGGGGTTGGGCTAGATACCTTCTGAGGTCCCTTCCAACCCTCATCTGCTTTGATTCTGTGTCACATGATCACATACATTATGACACAGAGGTATGTATGCACTGAGAGAAGGCAAGGGCATTCCAATTAGGGATTTCTGGACCCTCCCTAGTAAGCTGAAAGACGATCCAGGCAAGTACTCATCAGTGCACATCCACCTGTCTCCAGTAGAGGGCACACGCTGGGTCAGATTCAGTCCTGCATTACTCCCACATTAAACCTGTGTAACTGTCCTGAAATCACATCTGTACCACAGCTGGACAAGACCTTCTTAGCACTCTCTAAGGAGCACTATCCAGTGCTCACCCACCCCATGTATCCCCCAGGACATTCAGCAGAAGTCTGGCCTAGGGAAGGCAGGTCACCCAAGCCTACCACCTCTGTTTCCCTAGTGGCTGTGGCTAACCCTCATCTCAGCTGTACAGAAAAAGCCAGGCCCTCCAGCCAGCACTGGCATCACAGTGTTCAGGCATGCTGGAAGGAGCACTGTGAATCCAGCCAAAAGGTTTATGCTTCACCAGGGAGCCACCTTTACATCCCAGCAACTGCTGTCCCAGGCCAATTAAGCACTAAATGTATGGTACTGGTAAGCGCCCAAGGTTATAAAGAGCTCCAAGGCAGCTACAGAAGCAGAGGTAGCAAGGACAACTGAAGACTCTGACCAGCTCTGAGCTGGTCACTGGGGCAACTGAGACAGGCCCACCGAGCATTTTACCAAGAAGCCAAACTCTACCTGTCTGTTCAAGTTCCAGGAAACAGAGCCTGGGAACCACCTGGCTCTCACCACATACAATGGGGGCAGAGGTTCCCAGCATCCTTTCAACAGAGTAGTTGGGATAAACCTTAAGCAGGAATCCAAAGTGCAGAAAGAGCCAGGACAAGTGGCCAGTCCTATGCACGTGTTACTTCCACATCAAATTCACTCCATTTCCCTTGATCTCATTTTTTAAATGGAGTGTGAATGTCCCCTGCTGCATCCAGAGGCTGCTCTGCCTAGGAGCAAAGGGAAGGTGGGAGGGCACAGGCCACGCACACAGAGCAGGAGAACGTGACTGGTGCCCAAGAGAAGGTTAGCAAGATTCCAAGAAAACAGGAAGAGGATGGAAGTGCAAAACCACAGGGACCACCCCACTCCACCAGCCAAGAGCTATGAATGAAGGCACTGGGTTGAACCCTATTCCCTATTCAGAGACTGCAGAGCAGCCAGCCCCATCCACACCCTGAAACAGCCTGAACCATCTCTCTAGACATACTCATTCCATGCAAATGGCCTCCCATCAGCCCCAGTTTGCTCCGCATTCACATCCCACAGCAGCACTGGATGGACTGCTCCCCAAGGCCCGTGATGGTCTTTTCCCCTCAGGCCTGACCTAGGCCATAACATTGCGGTACAAAGAGCTGCTCTACCAAGGTGCCTCCTGCACCAGGGTCTCACCCTGCCAGGGAGGGACTGGTGCAACTGTAGTCCACTCACAACGCTGTTTGTGGCACTTCCAACCCCCTCTGGTGGTGGCTGTACCCATATAAAGATCAAACTTCTGATCACCTCTGCTGGGTTTTCGCTCAGGCTGCAGAGCTCACACTCTGAGATCCAGATGGCCACAGCCGAGCAGTGATCCCCACTGCAGACAGCAGCCCAGGGCACAGGCAAGTAGTTTCCTGTATGGGCAACTATTCAGCAACCTTGGTATTCTTAGCTGCCTCTCTTCTTGAGCAAAGCCTGATCGCATCCAGCTGTGATAAATGCTGTTCAAGTCTTATTTATCGAGCCCCTAGAGCCAGGCATTGTCAGAGGGAAGTGGCCAAGCTGAACGACGCTCTTATGGCATGATAAACAGTGCTTAATAAACTGAGCCTAGTTCTATTTATGATCTGTTTTCACAGCTCCCCCCCAACTCTTTTATAAGCACGCCCGTCATCAGGTAAAAGAAACAGCCTGAACAATCAGCCATCAACCATCCATTGGTGCCACCGACAGCCTGCTGGGAGCCAGCACATTAGCTGCACGGAAACATAACGAGCAGGAAACTACTCAGAATGTCACCAGGTAAACATGCCCAATGGCTGTGATGTGAGGTTAGATGGGCAGGTTCTGAGTTAGTACAGAGAATTCTTTCCTGGGTGTCTGGCTAGCGACTCTCATCCACAAGCTCAGGGGTTACCTGATCACCAGATTTGGGGTCAGGAAGGAATCCTTCCCTCCCCCGCCCCACTCCCTGAGCAAATTGGTAGAGACCACCGGGGGGGGGGGTCACCTTCCTCTGTAGCAGGGGTCTCAAACACATGGCCCACGGGCCGCATGCAGCCCCTAAAGCTATTTCCTGAGGCTCGCAATGACACTATTTTTACTGAAATTTGCAATGCTGTTACATGAAAAGTTTTAATGATGCGGCCCTCTGTAGCATGGGGCACGGGTCACTTGCTTGTGGATTCTCTGTACCTTTAAGTCTTTAAACCATAATTTGAAGACTTTAATAACTCAGCCAGAGGTTAGGGGTCTGTTGCAGGAGAGGGCGGATGAGGGTCTGTGGTCTGAGTTGTGCAGGAGGTCAAACTAGATCAGGGGTTTCAAAGTCAAATCACCTTGAGGGCCACATGAGGACTAGTAGAAGGCCGCATGAGGACTAAGAACGTTAGCGTGAAGGCCACAGCACTAAAACCTTTTCATGCAACAATATTGCAAATATTGGTGATGACAGTGTCATTGCAGGCCACAGGAAATAGCTTTAGGGGCCGCATGTTTGAGACCCCTGGACTAGATGATCATATTGGGAATCATGAGGGCACTGGTTATACTGGACAACAGTTGGATACTAGTTGTTACCATAATAATTGGTACACTGGTGCCCCAAAAATAGCAGGGAGTTGCCCAGGAAAGTAAATTATTAGGATATTAGTGGACAGGACCGTCTCTACAGGGTTGCAAGACCCAGGGCAACTGGCCTGTGGCAGGGCCCCTGCAGCCCTGCCTGCACTTGGGGGGGGCATGGCACAAGCCGATTTGGGGGTTGGGCTCCACTCTTCCACCCTGCCTCTAGGCTGGCCTGCCCCACCTCCAGGGCAGAACAGCCAGCTCAGGGGAGGAGCAAGAGAAGAAGCTGGGCCTCTGTGCTGGCCTGCTCTGCCCCTAGCCTGGCTGTTCCCCATCCTGGAGGTGAGGCGAGCTGGCCTGTAGCAGAAGCTGACTGTCTACTCCCACCCTTGCTTCCCCCTTCCACGCTGCTTTCAGCTCTGCACCAAAAGCAGCGGGGAAGGGGCAGGGGTGCAGCACAGCTGTGAAGGGGCAGCGGTGTGGGCCCCTTGCTGCCCTGCTCACAGCAGGACAGTGCAGGGCCCAGGGCAATCACCCCTCTCCCTCCCCACTAAGGACGGACCTGTCAATGGATAATCTCACATCCCCCAGGCTCCCAATGCTGTCTGTGGGAAAGACACAGGGATCACTGCAGCTGCTTCTTCGGTGAAACACACCCCTGCTTTCACAGCTCACAGCTACCTAACAAGTTCCAGAGAGGTAGCCATGTTAGCCTGTGTACAGCAAAAACAAAAGACCTGTGGCACCTTTAAGAACAACAAATTTCTTCAGGTGTGAGTTTCCATGGGCTCCACCCCCTGCATCTGATAAAGTGGGTTGCAGCCCATGAAAGTTTATACCAGAAATTTGTCTTTAAGGTGCCATAGGAGTCTCATTGTTTTAGCTCTCCAGCAGTGAAAGAAACAATTGTGAACATTACCCTATTGAAAGGTACAGCAGCAACTTGGGTTGGTGGAAAGTAACTGCTTGAGCTGAGTCTGGGCAGGATGCGGGACTGCACTAAAAGGATCTTTAATAATCTCAGGCAGTAAAGACCTCGATTTCCTCATCTCTGGGAGCACAGCACCCCCTGGTGCCATGCTGCAGCAGCAGCTCCATGATGACTGGGGGAGAAGAGCACCTCCTACCAAACCACATGCCTCCCATCTCCTTCTCCCATCTCCCTGCCCTCAGTGTCCCTCTGAGGTCCACCACACATACTGGCAGGGATGCGGACAGTGTGGAGATGCACAGGGAGAGCAGGAGACAGATTTTGCCCCCATATGCTGCTCCAGCAGCATGTAGGCCCACAAGGAAGATTTCCAGCATAAATGGCTAACTCTGCCCCTCTACACGGCTGCATGCCAAGAGGACTCAGGTCAGCCAGCACAGGCTGCACTCCTGCAGCAGAGTGCAGGCCAGGCTGAGACAAAGGAAACACAGGGAGATCAAAGCTCCCAGCCCCTTGACAGGCTGGGCTGGAGTCTACGGGGAAGACTGGGTTCTGTCCTCCTTCACCTCCTCAAGGTTTTATCTGAAGGCTAAAGCCCCACCCTGAGGATCTGAAATCTTGAAGCCCATCCCCACCACAGTGCCCAGCCCAGCTCACCGGTAATGGTGACAGAGGCGTGGGTCTCCTGCTGCAGCACCGGGTTGCGCACCAGGCAGGAGTAGGTGCTGTTGGGCTCCAGCACCACTTGCAGCACACTCTGCACATCAAAGCGCCCTTCCTCATTGGCCACCTGGGAAGTGGTGACGTTCTCCGTGATGTTGTTGCCCCAGCCATCCTGCCAGAACACCATGGCCTCCGGATAGCCATGGAAGGTGTGGCAAGTCACTGTCACCAGGTCCCCTGGTTTCAGATTCTTGTTGGGCTCCAGGTTCAAGTTGGGCTTGGAATAAGAAGCTGAAAGGGAGAGGTGGTCCAGTAGGACACAATGAAAGTTAGCCAGCTGCCTGGGGGGAGAGGGGGCAGTGCGCTACTGAGCAATACAGTCATTTCCCCTCCCCCCCCCCATGGTATTTACATCCCAGTCATCCTCACGCCAGTGGGACCCATGCCACTGTTCCCATGCCAGCCTGTCCCATCCCTCAAAAGTACAGCAGTACAAAAAGCATCCCGAGACAATTTGCCTACAACACTACCTGCTGGGAGGCCATGGAATGGCACTTTCCAGGAGATGATGACCCAGGGAGCTGCAGATGCCCCAGCTGGCTTAACAGCCCACCAAACAAAACTCTGAGCTGGGCAAAAGCTCACCACAGACATGTTGCCACTCAGAGCCCTCTTCCTGGGCATGAGTCCTGCTCCCAGGGACTCATCCCAAACACCCAGAACTCCAATTTCCTATTACAGGACCAGGAGACTGCAAGCGGGCCCCTCTGCTCACCCAAAGGGGCTTCCATGAACAGCATCTAGCACATCAGAGGCCAGGGCCAGCCAAAGGGGAGTTTCTCCACAACTTAGACTGGCAGGCTGGGGCCACCCCTTCCCAGGGTCCAAGCTGGACATGATCACAGGCACAGCTGCCGCCAAGGATCACCATGAGGGCTAACTAGAGGGGGTGGCTGCCGGGCTTCCTGGGGCCCCACTACGGATTACTCAGGTTGGCAGCTGCCACGCCGTCAGGCGGGCAGGATGTTCAGACACTTAGGTGCTTCCCATGCTCCACAGCACCTGAGAGGGGACCCTGGGGCAGGGAAACAGAGAGGGAAGGGAACAGGAACAGGCCCTAACTGGGGAGTGGTTGGGACCCCCAATTCTGACCCTTCCCAGAGCTGGGGAGTGGGGTGGGATTGGGGTTTGATCTCAACAACTTAGAGAGCATCACAAAACTCAGCTCAGGACACCCACATGCACATGCACATGCACACACCTCACAGCCCCCAACCCACCCATAGGGGAAGGGATGGAGGAACAAGGGGAGCAGGCTAGAGCACATGGTGGGCGAGCAGAGGACAAGGCATTGGATCATGGGGGGAGACTAGGGTAAGCCCCAGGGTGGCATGGGGAGTGGGGCCATACCCCAGTTGTCTCTCACCCGCCACCTGCAGCATCACTGCTGCGCTGCTGTAGTCCCGGACCCGGACAAAGCAAGTGAAACTGCCCTCGTCGGAGATCTGCACCCGCCGCAGCAGCAGTGAGACATTGCCCTGGGGCAGCTGATCATAGAAGAGGGCTGTACGGTTGGCATAGCCGCTGTCCTGGTCAGCCAGCTGGTCCCGCCCATCAGCAAAGCTGTGCACTATCCGCTTGGTGTCCGTCAGCTGCCAGATGAGGCTGAGTTCAGCCAGGCTGAAGTTGGCGTCAGGCACAAAAGAGCAGTGGAGGACGGCATCCCGGCTGAAGAGGGCAACCACAGGGTCGTCGGGGACCCGGATATCCACCGAGTCTGTGGGGAAGGGAAGAAAGAACACAGCCCTAAACCATCTCTCAAAATGTGCACACCACGCAGTCCGTCTTGGCTCACAGCAAAATGGGGGGCAACCTCAGCCCAACATCTCCCTCCCCTGGACTGGGTGCTCCATGGACTTATGGGAGAGGATGTGGGATGGGGGCCTCTAGGGAGGTCAGCTTCACCCCAAGGCTCAAGGCACAGACATCTTTCTCCTTTCCCTTTGCTGCACACAGTGTCAACAGGAGCTCCCAAACCTGAGCTCTGCAGGATCATGCAGGATAACAGCCACCTCTGGGAAATAACATGCCAACAGCCTGGCAGCACAACACAGCAATTCAGGGCAGAAAAGCAAGAACCCCATCAAGCCTGGCTGGCACTCCTGGAGGAGTTTTAGGAAGACAAACTGTACACCTGGAATTTGGTCAGGACACTACAGGCTAACAACTCCACTTCCATCCTCAGTGATCTGGATGGAAGCTCTCACCCCTGCTGCAGGCCAGAGCAGGTTTTCAGGGAACAGCACTCCCTGCTGATTCAACAGCAGGTGAATCTGCTGTGCACCAAGGTCTCCCATCCCAGCACTGACCCAGCCTACCTCTGTTTAGCTCATGGGAGCTCACAGGAATACAAATTTATAGTGGTGGGACTGCCAGGAAAGCTCTGCTGAACCACAGCATCCACCCAGCAGGCAGGACCAAGCTGGGCCCACAGAGACAGCCTCAAGAGGTATTAAAGGGCAGCTGCTGTGTCCCACATCTGTGCCACTGGTGCCCTCAGCTGGTCACTCTCACTGACTGAACCCTCTTTCTATGACAGATTACCACAGATAGTGCTGCCAGTGGGGACTTGCAGGTAGCGAGTCAGCCTGCAAAGCCTCTCCTCAGCTTTGTATTGGTGAGTACTGCTGGCCATAACTTCTGCCTCAGCCAGGTGCCTGTAATTCAATCCACAGCCTTGCATGCCAGCTCTGCACGCACTGAATCAAACCACCATCCTGGGCCAAAACCCTCTCCCTTCAGGAGTAAGAGGGCCGGTTTTTCATCTGCTGCAGTGCTCAGCCATCCCGAACAGGGACCTCAGCATCACTAACTATGGCAGCAGTCTAGTTCTGTACCCAGGGCTCCCACCTTGGCTGTCATTTTCTGCTCAGGAAAGAGGTTGCACAGATTTCACCCTTGGCTGAGTCTCTACTTTCTGCAGCAATTAGGCTGAAGTCAGCAGACTGTACCTGGCATTATACCAACACACCACAATAATTAATACCAATCGCTGACATGACAATAGAGGTATCCACCCCAAACTATCAAGAGAGCAGAGCCCCATTGTGCAAGGTGTGTGGCGAAGTGAGGCCTCAGGTGCCCCTGTAGGTCCCGTGCTTTCTATCGTGTGGCGAGATTTGGCCGACCCTTCTCAATTTTTCCTTCCCCTGGTAGTGAGGGGGTTGGTTGATGGGAGGGACTTGGGGGGGGGCAGGCCAGTCCCACCCTCTACCCCAGGCCCCGGTCCAGGACCCTATTAAGTAGCAGTCTCCACACTTAGTTCAAGAGGGCTGCTACCTTCCCTGGATCGCCACTCAGTGGCCCCACTGCTCCTGGTCTGCCTTCAGACCCTGGGAAGTCCCACAGTTCTAAAGCCTCAGTCTTCAGGCTCTGGGAAGTTCCACAGTCTCCCACAATTAAATAGAGTCGACCCTCAGGCTGCAGGTCCTAGTGGCCTTGCTTGTAGGGTCTTCTCAACCAAATTTCCCATTGTACCTTTTGGTGTTGTGGCAAAACTCCAAACAAACCGTCAGTGTCCTCTCAGCAGCAATACTCCTCTCTAGCCTCCTTTCAGCTGCCCCGCCCTTCCCAAGAACAAGGCTTTAAGGAGCAGGCCTGTTGATTTGGACACCTGGGACCAGTTATTTTAGAATATTCCAGGCTAACTTAACCTAGGGAACAAAGCTTTATTAAGCCTGGGGACTCCCGCCAGCACTCTCCTATACCCATCCAAGCCTGACCCTGTCACAGTGCTGTACAAACATGAGACAGACCCTGCCCCAAAGTGCTGACAAGCTGAAAAAACAAGACAAAGGGTGGAAGGGGAAACTGAGGCACAGAGCAGAGCATGATTTGTCAAAGGTCACCCAGCAGAACAGTAGCAGAGCTGAGGGGAGAAATCTTATCTTCCAGATGCTAGGACAGCACCTTCACCACTGGCTGTCTTTGGGTGTTTAGCAAAACATTCTCAATGGCTCCTGTTTCTTAATGAAGGGTGAACGCACATTCACAGGTACGCACACATGTGCACATGCTGTCTAGGCTTTACCCTAAAGAATTTGATTCTGAAGGAAAACAATCTTCTTTCCAACTCTACAGCAACAGTATCAGGACCAACATGATGTTTCCTGCATGCTCCCCATGGATCCCTTTCTGCTCCTAAGGGCCCCCCCCCAGGAGAGTCTTTCTGAATCCGTTTCTCACACCACTGGCTGTAATCTCTGGGGATGAATCCTATATTGTAAGTTTCATCCCTTCTGCCCGTTTCCTGTCATGTGTTGTTTGAATTAGACACCATCTACTTCAGTCAATTCCAAGGTAAAATTGTTCCCCGATTCTGCAATTCACCCAATTGCCTTTCTATGGCCTCCTGCCCAGCAAAGGGACAAAACAAACCTTCCCAAACAGCAATTTCCAATAGCTCGTACTTCTGCCAATACAGCTTTTACAAGAGTCCCGTCTCTTTTAAAACACGGAGCGATAAAAAAGTGAGACATGAGGATAAAGGGGGGTTTAGAAAACATCCAGATATGAATGCAGCCTGGTCTACTTGATGGAGTTCAGTCAACATCAGACAGCTTAAGTGAACTCAATAATGAAAGCATTTACACCACAAAGTCCCTCGTACCTATGTAATCACCACTGTGTGACTGAATACCCCACCTCCATGAGAATGCAGTGCTCAGACTAATGTAGTGTCAGTGCAGAAACCGCATTACTCTAGTGGCCTCCAAGGTGTCTCACAATGCCCCATTGTGACCACTTTGTTCACTGTTTGGAACTCTGCTGCCCAGCAACCAAGTACACGTCCCTTCCCTTTTTAGGGCCCAGGGCCAATCAGCCTGTTGGAGTCCCTGCTCCCCCTGGCACTGGGGTGAGTGAAAAAGGAGAGAGCAGCAAAAAGAAACACACAGCAAAAAGACAGATGCACAACAGGACTTCATTGTGCTTCTCAAGCGCCAGACACATTGGAGACTCTTACAGACGTTCTGATCCAAGTCACCACAGCTGGCCTCGCATTGCAGCCTATTGATTATGCATTCTGGGACCCTCATGTTCCACAGATTCAGACCATTGCAGTACTCCTACCAATCCATCCCCACAGGAAAGAACACACAATCACAGCTGTACAAGCACTGACCTGAGAGGGGCACGGCTGGCAGGAGCATGTTAGAAATGAGAATGACTGTTCTTCCCCCTCCAGAGTTCTCCCCCCTGTATTTATAGGTCCCCTCAGTTATAGTTCTTTTTGTTTGTATGTGTTTGGAATAAAAGTCTATTCATGGAAACTTAATTCATCTTTGTTAGTTCACGACGTACGTGGGCAGGTGCTGACATCACTCCCAGAGAATAGCAATGGGTGAATTTGCAATGCTGTTTACCACACAGACAGCACTGGGTACGAGGTTCATACCTATTCCAAAGGGGTAGCTGTGTTAGCCTCTTTCAGTAAAACAAACGATGAGTCTTGTGGCACTTGAAGACTAACAAATGTATTTATTGCATGAGATTTTCATTACAAAGTAGGATTTTCTCCCACAAAAGCTCATGCAATAAATAAATCTGTTAGTCTTTAAAAGCGCCACAGGACTCCTGGTTTGTTTTGAGGTTCATACCAGGGTACCAAAAAGCAATGCCACACAGAGAATACAGCAGCAACACGTTGCTGTGGCTCACCACTGAAATGGCCTTTCAAAGCCTTTAGCTCCCCGATAAACTCTTCCTATAGCCCTGGTATCTGGCTGCTCAAAATCAGCAGACAGCCATTCCACCTCCATTTCCCTCCCTGCCTCACAAATATTATGAAGCGCACAGCCAGCAGATCAAACAACTGGGATTTTTTTTTCACTGAGGTCTAACTTTGTGACCAGAAAGCACTAGCACCCTTTCAAACAGCCAAAGGCACGTGCGACTTCATTCTGCACCTGACAAGCATGGAATTGAACCTTTCCTTGCTACTGACAAGGGGGGCTGGTGCAAGGTTTCATGAGCCCTGGTAATCCACTGGTCTGGAAAGAAAGTCCCTGCTTCCAGATTTCTGCACAGGCCTGGGTTTTTAAAGATGTGTGTGTCATGCATCTTCACTGACCACCCCATGATGATGTCAATAGAGTATACCCAGTGACCAACCAGCACTTGCTACAGCATACAAAAGTAGTCCATTCTGTTGATGTATTCCATGACAAGGTGATCTGGCACTGAAAGAGGGATACATGTGCTATCTATCACCCACCACAGTTCAGGAACCCCATGGCTGCAAAACCATCCTATATTTCATGCACAATCCCCAGAGTCGCAGTTCCTCATGGCAGGATGCAGCTAATGGTCCTACACACTTCCATCACAGCAATATCCATTGTGGACCTACCAAGTCCAAACTGGTTCCTGACTGATCAGCAGCCATCTGACATGGCCAGCTTCCATTCAGCGATCACCACTTGCTTGTCGACTGTCAACGGACATACGTGACCTTGTGCATGGCTCGCCACCCTCCCCCATCTGCATAATGATGTGATCCCACCAGTCAGGACTTGTTTTTTCCAATGCCCTACCATGTGCAGCTGCTCCATGACTGCCGTCAGCAATCCTGAATTGTTTCTTTCAAGGTATCAGCAGACCTCTCGTGGCACTCAGAATCCTCAAAGCCCAGGTGTTTTGTGTTTCTGACAGTCATGCAACACTGAAGAATTGCTTAGGATCCAAGTTTCTCACAGACAGCAGATGCACAGGTTTACAGGTTTTCAAAAAGAGGCATGACACATCATGGTACGCAGATAATATTATGGGATGGAGAAAAGTGTATTATGGGACATCGAACGCAGTTCCCAGTCACCCCTGTGGGACTTGTTTGCCCCGTGAGGCTTTGTAAAGCCTTCCCAAAGTGCTTTGCACCAAATGGCAGTGATTTGCACAATGGAATAGTTATCCATGATGCACTATTCTCTTCACTGATGCAAGTACTGCTAATGATAATGTGTACTGTTGATACAAGGAGCATGGTGTGAATATGTAAAAGTGATTTAATTAGTGCAGTGGCTGTACGCTGATTTTTGTAGCTTAATTTTGTAGTGCAGGCATGACCTGAGAGAGTGATTTTAGAGGAGAAAAGAGAGGGAGTGAAGTATTTTAAAAGGAGGAAAAATAATGGACTAACTTGTGCAAGGGGAATGCAGGCAAAAGAAGGTGAAGGAAAGCAGTTCTGCCACAAGGAAAAGTGGAGACTAGAGAAAGGAAAAGGAGAAGCAGCTCATCATGGGTTTTTTAAGCACAGGACATTTGTTCACTTTTCATGCCAGGCTTCCAAGGGGCTTTAGCTGTTTCAGGAAAAACCAACATCTGCAAACAATGCCAGGTCCAGGGGGCGACACCCCTCTGGACTCCTCCCATGCAGCAGCTGCCCTGGCATCAGACAGGGACCAAAGGGATGGCCGTGTTAGTCTAGTCCAGCAAAAAAACCAAAACAAAACGAAAAACACCAAGGAGTCGTGTAGCACTTTAAGACTAACAGATTTATTTTTCGCATAAGCTTTTGTGGACTGACGTGGCTGCTGCTCCCCATCTGTTAAAAAACAAAACAAAACAAGGAGTCGTGTGGCACTTTAAGACTAACATTTATTTTTCGCATGAGCTTTCGTCAGATGCTTCGATGTGATCTATGCCATCATGTGCCAGAAATGCCCCAACACCTTATACATTGGACAAACAGGACAATCGCTGCACAAAAGAATAAATGAACATAGAGCTGATATCAGAAATCACAAAACAAAGGAACTAGTTGCTGAGCACTTCCATCTTTCTAATCACTTGATAAATGATTTGTTAACAACTGTGTCAGAGATGTGACTGGGACATCAAGACTTCAAAGAGAAACAGCTGAACTCAAATTAATATGCAAACTAAATTCTACGACGGCAGGATTGAATCGAGACTATGGGTTCTTTTCCCATTACACAAGGTAATTTGACTTCAGCCTTCCCAGGGTTTGAAGCTAACAACTGCTCTGATTTGCTGTTACTGTATGACCTGATCCTATGTTTTACACCCCCTTGCATTTATTTTCATTCCATTCTGTAAGTTGACCCATCTTCGAAGCATCTGATGAAGTGGGATTTTCTCCCACAGAAGCTCATGCAAAAAATAAATGTTAGTCTTAAAGTGCCACACAACTCCTTGTTTTGGTTTGTTTTTTAACAGATAGGGAGCAGCAGCCACATCAGTCCTGCAAGATTCATTCTCTGACACTAGATGGAGCCAGACGTTTGACTTTGTCAAAGCTCCAGTCCCATCAGGGAATGACCATGCCCATCTCTCCCTCTCTGGGCACCATCCTGGTGAGCCTTTAAACCAAGTTCAGGAACATGGGACCTGCCAGAGGGTACAGCCTTGTCCAGTGCCCCCTGCCATTCTGGTCCTATCTCCCCCCACATCTGCAGTTCCCAAGCCAGCAGTGACTCCTACTCTGACCAGAGCTGCAGTTTCCCAGTCAGTCCTGCCTGCCACACCTGCAGCGAACACCGCTGCAAAGGCACAAACTAGCCTGGCTCTGAGCCAGATGAGAGCTGTGGCACTGGAGCCTCTTCCATAGCACATCACCAATCAAAAAGCTCCTCCAGGATGGGAGGTGGAACAAATGAAGCCTCTTGAATTCAGCTGGTCTTGCTAAGGAACCCAAGTCTCACGATCCCAGCCACAAGGAGGGCAGACCTTTGGAAGGCAGCACATTTGCTCTCCCCACCTCTTTACTCAAGAACAGTGTTTAGGACTCAGGGACACCTGTCTACTGGGACCAGTCAACCACAGAGCCCCCAAGTACAAAGACAGCCCAGGTGACCTGTTCCTCCCTAAGTCAGAGGCCCCCTGACCCCAAAGGACTGGGACCCAGGCCTATGGCAGCCAACAGGGGTTTATAACTCAGCCCACAGGTCTCACTTAGGGCCCTGTACCCCTTGTTGTTCTGCCCCTGAGCAGCCCTGCACTACCCAGCCCCACTCACCAGCTGGCCCCAGCGCCAGCAGGCCCAGGATAAGCAAAGGGCAGGGCATCTGTGCTTCAGGTCGAAGTCCCAGACAATCCGTGGGGTCAATCAGGAGCAGAGAGCAAGGCCCCTTCGGTCCTTTGCCAAGGTAATCTTCTCTTTTGGCAGCAGCTGCCCTGAGCTGAAAAGAAACAGACACATAAACAAGCATGAGCAGCAAAGGAAAGCAGGGCCCCCAAGAGCAGCCCATCGGGAACAAAACGGCAGGCAGAGCCAACTCAGCACCAGGACCACTGGCACCCCAGCTTAGCCAGGGATCCATCTTGGCCTCCACCAGGCCACTACCTGCCTACCTGGGTCTGTACACTCAGGGCCGGCTCATGGAGTTGCGGTGACCCAAGCCAAATTTTGATTTGGCGCCCCCCATCTCATTCATGGAGTTGAAAACGGTTTTTCGAAGTGCATAAATCTCCAGCGTCTGTCTGCAGTGGGATTTAAAGTGCAGTGTGCCTACATGACTTAAGCTGCAGGTTGACTAACAGAGCCTGAGCTGCTAGGAAAGAGTTGATGAGGCAGGAGCCAGCCTGATCTTCAGGGGGGCTAGGCGCCCCTAAGAACTGTCAGCTGAAGCCATGTCTGTCTTTTGCCTCACAGTAGAGCCGGCCCTGTGCGCACTGCCCATCACCACTGCATCTGAGCACCATCCACACACAGCAGCACTAGCAAAGTCCCCAGGAGATTCACTTGCATTTCTGGCACTTTTCCCTCTTCAGGGGGTAAAACACCCCTGGTCTGCTTCCTGGTTCAGACAGCCCAGCAACCATGTTGCTTCAGGCCACTGGCTCACCTAACCTGGTGCTTCACTTTGCTTCTGCATGGCTCAGAGTCCCATCTCCTGCCATGCTCAGTCAAACCAGCCTTGGGCTCATCTATCTACTCTGAGACAGAGACAGTCTCTCCAGAGGGCTGCCTACACAGCACTCAGCCAGAGAGGCCCCCATCTCCTGCTACAGGCTAATGGCCACCACCCCAGCCCCCATCAGTATAAGTGACCAACATGCTCCCTCAGTCCAACACAAAGAGGCCAGGTTGGCTCAGCTTCACTCTCACTGTAACGAGTGAGGGGGGAAGACTCCAGCCAGCTTGGAGCAGCCCTGGGTGGGTAGGGTCCCATGAGCTTGGCTGGCGCACGGGGACCCTCCATCAACTTATACACCACATCGCT
The DNA here is from genome assembly GCA_007922195.1 of Podocnemis expansa. Classification (NCBI taxonomy): domain Eukaryota; kingdom Metazoa; phylum Chordata; order Testudines; family Podocnemididae; genus Podocnemis; species Podocnemis expansa. The sequence continues at coordinate 3,960,462 of ML681971.1, read as the reverse complement.
CTTTTGACAGCACGTTTCCTTCTGTTCCCATCTCCCCCACCTTCCTTTCACAGTCTCTGGGCACCACTTTTCACAGCCTCCCCACACAGAGCCAGGCCCCGCCAGGAAATCACAGTTCTGGCATGCCCAGGACGCTGAGTCAGGCCCAGCAGCCATGTTCATCCTCAGGCTGAGACAGCACAGGACAGGAGACAGAGCAATGGGGGCAGGAGGAATGATGGAGGTGGGAAGTGGCCAGGAGGGGAGCCAAAAGAGTTCTTGGCCTTTAAAAGCTTTTTAGACCCATCATACTTCCTCTTCTCTTTGAGTCAGACCCAAGGGTGCTGCAGTCAATCGAAGGGGAGGAAACACAGTCCATCCCCCCCGTCCCCCACAGCACCCAGCCCTTTAAGTGCAGCCAGGGGAATGCAGAGTCACTGGCAGAGTTTGCACAGAAAGGCAGGCTCACGTAATTGCCAGACAGCTGCCGAGGCAGCCAGGAGGGCTCCATCTCTCTGCAAAGGCTGAGTGTTTCCAGGCAGGCCTAGAGAAGGGCTGAGCCTGATGGTAGGCCAGTAAAGGGAACTCCACAGACAGCTCCTTGGCCTGAGCACCAGAGACTGCAGACGACCGTGTCACACAGACGCAGGCTCTGCTGAGGGCATCCCCCTTGGCACACAGGGGGGACCAGCCATGGGATTTTTGCCCCCTGTGCTGGGAGTCAGGCATGAGATAGAAGGGAAATGTCCACATATCAGGAGACATGCCCTTCAAAGGCAACCTTCTGGCTTCAGTTCTTCAGCTCTCCCCTGTATTGGCCATGCAGGACGGGCAGAAGAGACCAAACAACTCTGCAATGAGCATAGGGACCCCAAGACCTCCCTCTGTCTCTGAACACTTCAAGGACGCACCCAACCCACCGCTTGTGGGGGCCCAGCAGTCCCCAGCCCTGTCCAGAAATCAAATTGCCCAATGAAGGAACTTATTATTGCTGGCATTGCAATAGCATCCTAGTGCAGTGGTTTTGAAACTTTTTCCTCAGGACACAGTTGAAAAAAATCATTTATGCCCACAACTCAAAAATTACATTTTTGAGCAAAACATTCCAGTCATTCAGTGACGTCAGCAAGGGGTGCCACGACCTAGTGCCTGAGGGTCTGAGAACCAGTACTTGGTCCCAACCCTAAGTTTGAAAACTACTGTCCTAGAGTTAGGAATCAAGGCCGCACTGCACAAGGTGCTGCACAGAACACAAAACTGTCTGGTGGATGCCACATTCAGCTCACAGCCCAAAGGATAACAAAAGATACAAGCCGCAGCACAGCAACCAGAATTCTCTTTCCATGCAGAGGGCGCTGGTCACCACCCAGAACTTTTCACATGCCCTCAGTTGAGTGAGCCTGTGATGGCCTGAGGGGTCAGCCCAGGAATAATTGGGTCACTAGCCCTCACAAAATCCTTAATCTTGCCTGGCTGAAGCCCTAAGCTTACCCTACCTGGGAAGACCTCAACCCTTCCTTCCTTCACCACCCAGCTCATCTAGCATTCACTTCCCGGGTAAGATGATGATACCCTGACTATTTTAGCCCACAACAGCTTGTCCCATTGCCTGAGTCCAACAGTCTCCCCTCCAGACATGCTTCACTGCCTCCCCACTGGATCTCTTGCTTTGCTTTAATTAGATCAACAGGGATTTTAATGCTACTGTGGAGGGAAGGGGGGAGATTACATATAGAAAAACGCAAAGTATGCTGGGTAATTTGGGGAAATTACTGTCCTTGCTGAAACCTCAGCTCTCCCACTGGGAAGCTGGCAATGCCTTGTGCGAAGCAGAGTACCTCTGGGAGGATGCAGGGCTCTGGAGAATCCGGCATGTTTGTTGCAGTTGGTTTTAGTCACTGGCAGACGTGCGAGACAGACCAGCTGCAGATCCAGAGGCAAAGGCAAAACATGTCCCTGTGCACCCTCTGCCCCCTACAGCCCTAATATTGTAAACCAGAAACATGCCCTACCTCCCCCCAACACATTCCCCGCTCAGTCAATGCACCAGACCTACAGCACCCATTACTTTAGCCCCAGAGCCCTCACACAGCCCTGATCATACATCTCATTGCTCAGCAGCCCCAACAGATAGTGCAGTTCTGGACCCGCTACAACCACATCAGTGCACCCCCCTTCAAATGCTGCCACGGGGACAACTCAGGAGGAGCAGGGAGCATGCTGCACTCATGCTGGGTGAACACTGGCAGACAATAATTCAGAGCTGGCTTTGGAGATGCTACCGTTTGCAGTGGGGAGAGGGCTCCCAGACACCTTTAGCATCCAGGGGGCCACAAAAGGTGCCCTATAGCTACCTGCCCCCATATGCTCCCACTTGTCACAAGCTGCAGCCAAGCACAGCTGAGAAGCAGGGCCAAGGCAGACAGTTAAATGCTGATGGATTTGCCAGGCACTTAGGAGAGCTTGTGCAGCATCCTTAGACAGGACCCCCAGCTGCTGCAGCTTCCCTCCTGTAGGACTGGTCACTCCACAGCATGAGCGCCCTAGAGCTCACAAACATTTGTGAACTCCTGGTTAGTTTGGGGAACCTAAAACCTCCAACTTAGTGAGATTTGACCCACCCCTTCTAACAAAAATATACCCAGCCCTGCCAAACAGGCTGGAGAAGAGGGAGCTGCCCCCCAGAAAAGAGTTGGGAACAAGTGGGAGCATTTAAGGGATGGAGCCACCATCTATCTGCACAGGGCAGGGAAATATAGAGTAGGCAGCAGAGAGGGTTCTTTGGCTAAATGATACATTTGCAGATTGAATGGTGCAAAGTGAGGCAATGGGCTGGCATCTCCTCCCACCCCCAAATTCACACTCCACCTCTAAACTGTGCAAAATTCCACTGCATTTGTTAGTTTCACCCACAACACTTCAGACACAGAGAAACACCCCCAAGGCCCAGTGCCTGCTATCCTCTCTAACAGACTATGCATCATGGCTGGCAGGCACAAATCTCTTGTGGGCACACTGTGCTTCATGGGGATCCTGATCCTACGTGGGACTCTGCAAACTTTCTCTGCAGCACAGCTCCTGACTGAAGGGCAGAAACTTGGCTCTTCTCACAGCAGCATGATGACCTAATGAGCTGTTGGCCGGGAGCCCAACTCCACCCTGGCGGCAGCTGTTTCTGGGTCACAGCTTGGCTAAGCAGTGGTGCTCCACATGCATCTTGGCCTCTCCAGAGCCTGAATGCAGTGGAAGGAGCCACCTACTTTTCATGGTTCCCCCACACAGGAGCCAACTTCTGGGGTCACGTCTTCTCTGGAAAATTCCCCAGCAACAAGGCACATGGCTCCCCTGCCAACCTCAGCAGAACCTCTGGAGCCTGGGCCTGGACATTCACTCCCAGTGGTTTAGGAAGAGAAGTCTAAGAAGTCGCTCCATGGAATGAGTGGGCAGAAGTGACACAAAGAGCTAACAGCAGGATTCTTGGGTGCCCCACAGACCCCCTGGGGGCTCAGCCTGGGCTCTGGATCCTGTGAAGGGAAGGGAAAATGTCAGACCCAACCATGTCCGGTGCTTCTGATCTGGTTCCTTGCTCTGACCCCTGAAAGCTTTAGGATACCTACACTCAGTTGGAGAAAGGGCTTTTCAATTCCTCAGCACCCAAAGAATGGCGCCTGTTCCAGGCACCCTTCTATTCCCCAGCAGACATCTCATCTGCTGCCCTTAAGTGAAGAAGGAAAGAGTGGAGTTCCCAGCTTGTTAGGGATGCTTTATTCCTGCTCTTAACCTGTATATGCCAGGCACACCCAGACAGCTGTGCCTCCATCACCTCCCAAACCCAACACTACCCTTCAACCATCCCAATCCAAGCCCGGCAACCCTGACCTTGCTCTTCACCCCATCAGCTGTGCCCTGGGGGACAAAAAGCATCTCTGGAGACTGCAGCAGGTGAACCGGCTGCAGGGCCACCAACTAGCAGCTACCACTTGAGTGCCTTCCACCTTGGACTTGCTTCTGCCTTGACCACTTTGGGAGCACCTGGGGCAGCCCCTGAATACCCAAATTGCACATTTACCACCACACTCACTCTGCTAGAGCCAAGGAAGCTCTCAGAGTCTGGTGCTCCAAACTAGACCACCAAGACACCTCTGTCCAAACAAATGCCCAGGTCTCCTAGGCGACCCCACAGTCAGTGGCACCCACACAAACTTTAGGAAATGTGGGCACATGCAACTACAGATGCACCAAGAACTTAGCCAAGCAGGAGCAGGGACCCTGGGGCCAGAGAGACTGTGAGCTGCGACAGATCAGTACAAAGATGCCCAATGGAACATGTGCAAGTCATTGACAAAGCCTGGACTCACTGGCCCAGCTGATGAGCTACCAACCCACCCACCCAGGATCATCCAGTGAAATCCACTGAGACTCAGGCTACATCCACATAACAGCTTATGTCAACAAAACTTAGTCGCTCAGAGGTTTGAATAAGCCACTTTGCTGAGTGCATAACTTACACTGACCGACAGAATCACCAGGGCAGACATTTTCTCCTGCCAACACAACCCTCGCTGCTCGCAGGGGTGGTTTATTATGGCTGGGCAGAGAGTATCTTCCCCGGATGCAGCACAGTGGCGCTTTGTGTGTAGACAAGCCCTCAGAAGCATGCATCCTCGGGACTAATGCTGCTGCCTCGTGCACTTATCCACTCTCAATAACCCTTGGGCCTGTAGGATTCCAGGCCCTGTGGGTAGTCCCTGTGCTGACTTCACCAGCATTACTCCAGAGATGAATTTTACCCCAGGCTTAGGCTTGGGGTTGCAGATCACCAGGGTGTTAGGCACACTGAGGGAGACGAGGCAGGATCACCACACCTCACCCACTGCACAATGAAGTGAACACATCTGCCCTCTTCCACCCAGGACTGCCCCCCCCCGCAAAAATATGCTGCACTTCTGCAACCTGGTGGATCTGGGAATGGAGCCAACAGTCCCAACATCCCACCAGAGGCTGGTGGGAAAGAGGTTAATTCCCCTGGCAGGAGAGAGGAAGTCTAGTTGGAGAGACAGCCCATCCTGTTCCACAAGCAGCCAGATACATCTGGCATTTTTCCTCCTTATGCCATTTGAGCACAGGATGTCCCCAAGCTTAATGGGGTATTTCCTTCACTGCCTTCGTATCCTGCCTGCTGAGGGCTACCACAGAGCAGGGAAAGAGCTTCCTCTGCTGGGATCCCCTTCAGAGTTGCCTAGCTATCAAGACTAGTGGGTAAAACAAAATAAGATGGCAAAGTGGGATCCAAGAAAGGTTTCCTTGGAAACAGTTCACTGACAATCTACAGCAGTGGTTTCCAACCAGTGTGCCGGGGCACACTGTTGTGCCATGGCAACACCCAAAGTGTGGGTGAGCATCCCCGAGAGTTGCAGTTAAAGTTCCCTCCCTGCTCAGCCCAGCCATGTGGGCTGCGAAGAGCTGGGAAAAGGCAGGGCTCAAAGTAAGGGGGAAGGCACTGGAACACAGTTCCAGGGCCCCCTATTTTTAGGCAGAGAGTGTTCCAGCCCCCCTAAAAACAGAGGAAGGCACTGGAACGCATAGTTTCAGGGGTCCCCCTAAAAATATCAGGAGCAGCTGGAAGGCAGTGTTCCAGTGGCTCCATCTTAGGCCCAGCCAGCAGAGAGCCGCGGGAGGCTGGGAGTGTGTGCATCTCCCTCTGCATGGTGGAGCAGCTTGTGTCAGGCAGCCTGGAAACAGCCCAGGTAAGGGCTTTGGGCGGGGGGGCTGCTGGGGGTTGTGTGGGGCAGGTGTGTGTGTGTAGCAGAGGGTATGTAGCTGGGGTTGTGGGGTGGCTGTGTGTGTGGGAGGGTGTAGCTGGGAGCTGGAGGCCTAGCTCTGGCCCTTGCAGTGATGGGAGTGTCCATCCCAGGCAGCAGGGGGCTGCGGGAGGAGAGGATGGGACCCAGTGGGGTGGGTGGGAGCAGCAGTGGGGTGAGGATTTGCCCTGGGTGGTAGGGAGCCACTATGGAGAAGGGGGAGGTGGGTGCTGTGCTGTGCTCCCCTGCCCTACCCTCCCACTCCCCAGGTTCTCCCCTGTTCCCCCACAAAACCACTGTTGTTCTCCCTTCCTCTCTCGCCACCCTTGCGCTGTTCCCCACATGGCTCCCCGTCTTCTTTTGCCACCCCTGCCCTGCTGTGTTCCCCACACTCACTCCTGCCACTGCACACGACTCAACCTCCCGTTTCAGCACCCCTTCTCTTACCCCTACTACCCCACATAGAAGCACTGCCGAAACACGGTGTCATGGTTTATGAATATTCATAAGTAATTTAAGTTAATTTGAATATTCATGAATTTTTTAATGGTGGTGTGCCTTGAAAACTTTGAAGGTATTATAGTGATATACTCGTAGAAGGTTGTGAATTTAGAGACACTCCCTAGCATGGGCCATTGTTGTGTAAATTGGGAGACGTGCCCCAGAGAAGACTTAACATGGCTGCTCCCAGGTACACACCGCGATACCTGTCTGTATGATTAAAGTTCTGTTCCTTACTCATTCAGTAGCATCATCTTTAATGAATCCTCAAGATCATTCCACAGAGACCTTATGAGAAGGTAGGTGTGGATTTATTTACCTGGCGTTCCAAGGATTACTTAATAGTCACTGATTATTACTCTTTATATCCAGAAATTTGCACACTGAACAGTACTAATAGTAATTCAGTGATCACTGGCATGAAAGGAATTTTCTCCAGACATGGAATTCCTGATGAGGTCTTCAGCGACAATGGGCCACAATTTTCAAGTGCAGAAGTCAGGCAGTTTGCCTCAGATTGGGATTTTCATCATGAAACCTCCAGTCCCAACTATCCCCAATCAAACAGGCTGGTGGAAAGGTCTATATAGATGGTAAAGATGGTAAAGGTCTATATAGATGAAAAAGACTTTTGAAAGTGGAGGTGATCTGTATACAGCATTGCTGGTCTATCGAAGTACACCCCTGGAGAATGGCTTTTCTCCAGCTCAGCTGTTAATGGGAACAAGGATCAGATCTAATTTACCTATTACTGCAATCTAAGAACAATGCTAATGTTTGAAAGATGAAAAAAAACCAGAAGTGGAAGCAGAAATATTATTTTGATAGAAGGGCTCGTGATCTTCCATCTCAACCCAGGAGACAGAGTGCACCTGAGGAATCACTCCTCTAATACCTGGGGACAAAGAGGTACTATTAAAAAACAGCTGCACTCACGGTCTTACGTGGTCTACACAGATCAAGGGGACACATTTCGACATAATCAGTGGGATCTACGACTTATTCCAGAAAGTTCCAACACCGTGGAAGTTGAGGTAGATTCTAGCATGCCTCCCCTGATTGATCCAATATCTTCAACACATGGTAATGAAACCATCAGGGAACAAGAGAATTCAGACCTGAATGAAGGACCAGTACTGAGAAGATCTAATCGAGTCATCAAACATCCAGAAAGACTCAAAGACTTGCTAGGATATGTAAGGGAAGTGGGTGGTAAAGACTCACTTGAGAGTGATGTGCTAGTAACCTCTCCTCTCTAGGTAGTTCAGATTCTGGGTTTATGGACTGTCCTTCTGCATGTCTTTTTTTAGATAGCTGTTATGCATTGTTAGATGTTAGTGCATGTATTATTAGCTAGCTCTTATATGTATCTAACTTAACTTCTTTTCCTTAGGGGGGGAAGATGTAGCGATATACTTGTAGAAGGTTGTGAATTTAGAGACACTCCCTAGCATGGGCCATTGTTGTGTAAATTGGGAGACGTGCCCCAGAGAAGATTTAACATGGCTGCTCCCAGGTACACACCGGGATATCTGTCTGTATGATTAAAGTTCTGTTCCTTACTCATTCAGTAGCATCATCTTTAATGAACCCTCAAGATCATTACAGGTATCAAGGTGTGCCATGGCAGAGAAAAGGTTGGGAACCACTGATCTACACTAAAAATCAAGAGGTTAAGGTGCATAAAAACCAAGATGGAGGATAATGCTGAAAAGACAATACCGTGCTCTGAGCCAGTGGTGTGACCCCAGGCAGGTGACTGCATGCAACACAGGTCTCTCTATTGCCAAAACGACACTGCAGAATTGGAGCAGTTTCAGCAAAGTGCTGCAATGGAAATCAGTTGCTTCTGTTTGCCCTGTCCCAGGGCACAGAAACAAGGGAGTGTTCAAAGAAACTGAAAGGTGAGAAATTCAAAAGAGAATAGTTACATTTTGAAACAGTGAGCTGTGAAACTCTCTGCCACAGGACGTTCATCAGGGTCAAGAGTTTTAGGTTAAACAGTTTGTCTACAAAGAGTCGTCATTATTAATGAGGATGTTTTTGGAAGGGATATTAAGTCTCACATGTCAAGTTTAGCACAGTCTCTCACTGTCAGAGACCAGAATAAGGCCTACTGTAGAGGCAAAGTTGCAGGTTTCTTGCATCTTCCTCTGAAGCATCAAAGACAGACCACTTGACTAGATGGACTCAAGCCAGGCTCTCTCCTGCCAGGAACCCCTTGGGCTTCAGCTGTATTGCTAAGCTAGTGTTATCAGCAGGTCAGCTGCTAATGCACTTGTGTTCACATGCACTTGTCTCTTTCACTGATGGGCACAGGGGTTCAGAGCACAAGTGAAAGAAGATTGATTGGTCTCAGCTTGGTAGATGAAGGTCATTTATCCCCATCATGCTCAATTTGGCAGGAGCCTGAGCTAGGCTCTGCACAGGTGAGGCAAAAGAGTCAGGAATGTCAATGGCTTGAGAGAGCTGTGGAGAGGCACCTAATCCAGGAAGAGCCCAGATGCTGCAGGCCACACCTGAGGGGCACCCATTGAGCTGGGGGAGACAATGATGCACAACTGAAACAGCAGGGGATGCTGCAGGCCAAGCAGGTCTGACCCAAGGACTTTTGATGCCCTAGGCAAACTACAACCTTGGCACCCCCATTAGAGGGCAATAGTTTCATCTATAAGAGAGAATATATTTTTAAAATACTGTAGAGAAAAAATTCACTTCCGTTGCCCCTTAAAGCCTGACACCCTAGGCAACCGCCTAGTTCACCTATATGGTTGGGTCAGCCATGGAGCCAAGACATGAGGGCACTGGCAGAGCTGGAGGTGGGCTGGCCAGGATTACAGAGCACTGGTAGAGGAGCTGGAGGTGGGCTGGCCAGGATTACAGAGCACTGGTAGAGGTCTCTAGCCATATCTATCATGCTGGACACTGCTGCATTCTTTTCCAGGTGCCTCACACTTCATAAAACACAAGCGCTAGAACAACCTGTTTCCTCTGTACTCCCTCAAACCCTTTCCATCCCCAAAATGCAGCATTACCCAGGCCTGGGAGCTGCTCAGTGCTGTTTTCCATAGCGAGTTGCTGGGATCTAGTTCTCTCTTCACTGGAGAGATTTAGTTCTGGGTACTGGCTCCTTTTAAGGGCTCAGTTCTGTTCCCGCCAAACCCATCGGCTCAGTTCCTCTAGAGTCCCACAACAGCAGGCTCGGGCTCCCCATGTGCTTTTCAGCTTAATGTCACTTCCCATGGAATCAGAGCCAACACAGGCTGGCCAACAAGGAACAGAGGCAGCAAAGAGCAACCACATGGCTCCTGTCAAAAGCAGCCATTCACCTTTCACACCAGCCCCTCCCAGCCTCTTCATTCAGCAAGGCCCAAGTGTTTCCAAGGCTTGGCTGGGCCTGTGTACAGCCAACAGCAGCCCCAATTGCTTCCGGTCAGAACTGCCAACAGAAATGAACATCAAATCCAGGCAACGACTAACTCAGGGGGTTTTTCAGCCTCTCCCCTGGAGTCACCCAAACAAGCTGGCTCGTGTTACTGTATCACAACAATGCTAGGCCCAGCAAGCCAATAGCAAGGATCAGGGCTCCACCGGGCACAGAGAAACAGACATGCTTTGCCCTGCAGCGCTTCCCGTGTCAGACAAGGCAAACTGCAATAGGCCAGTCAGTCTCAGACAACTACCGTAAAGCATCCCCCAAGCTTTCCAGCACAGTTTAGTTCACGTAGTACTAACGACCCTCTACCAGCGCCCTGATTTTTGCCAATTCTTTGCTAAGCTGCTGCTGACATTCTCTGGTGCCTGAGAAGCCCAGCTACCCGTAGGCACCCTACAAAAAGTTAGCAGTCGCCAGAACACATCAGACCCGGATCCTACTCTGAGACTACCATGCCAGAGATGTCCAAGGAAAGGGAAACACCACCACAGAGAGCTGCTCTAACTTGTGCTTCTGCTTTATGAACCCATGGGAGCGTGCTAGGGTGGTCAATCACTGGGAGACAGGACTGCTGAGCCTTGGTCAAACTCTAAAATCCCCAAAATAGTCCTCCCTCCTCCAGTCTGCCTCACAGAAGCAATGGAGGGGCATGAGGGGTCACAAGTCTGCCCAGATTTTGCCAAGGGTTGCTGGCCCCACTTGGTCACACAGCGCAGTCAGGCCCCCTCCCAGTACAGCAGCTGCTAGAGCTGGCTAGCTGGGACCGTGGGAAGAGGCAGCAGAAAACAGCTGGGAGCTACAGGGAGGAGCTACTAAGGGTAAAAAAGGAAGCCTGCCTGGGTGGCAGGGGAGGCTGACAAATTGTGAGGGATGGTGAACCTTTAAATTGTGCCCCCCCTCCGACAGTCAGCAGGTACCAGTCATTTCTACAGCCCTGCGGAGAACACCCTGTGCATCCAGGCTGCTGAGAGGCCAAGCTAGCAAGGAGACCCCTTTTTCCAAACAGCCACAGTGGAGCTGCAGATCCCTGACTGCGTGACCAAGTGCCTGCTCCATAGGTTCAGACTGCTTCAAGTTCCTGCTTCCCTAGAGTGAACTGGCTTGAATCTAGATTCACTGAGCTTGGCTACTTTCAGGATCAGGGCGGGCATGTTTTTTTATTTGATTCCCCTCTGAGTCCCTGTGCCAAGACCACCCCATCAGCATTGCTTGGGTATGCTGGCAGGCTCTGGTGGGAAACAGACTAGTTCAGTTAAAAGCAGACTTGATTTAACTCAAGAGATGGGATCAAACAGTTCTAGAATTAAAGTCTGCAGCTTTGGCTTTCAGGCGTGAACTTGCCGGCTTTGCGGCGAGTCTGATAAGAATTTAGCTGTCACCAACACCCACTATTCTATAAACAGCTCAGCTTTTGAGGAGGAGAGCTAACAGGAGTCAGCATAAAAGATGAAATACTAAACCAATAAGCATTTAGGCCCTGGTATTTAAAAAGGTATTTAAGCACCTAACTCTCACTAAAAACAATGAGATTTAGGCACTTACCCTGAGCTGTCACCACTCACCTCCAATCAGCCCATGAGGCCAGGCTCTACCACCCACATTACATTTCCCAACAGCCACCTTCCTGCTTTCTCCCACCCACACTGCCCACACGCTTGATTAAATATCTGCAAAGCTGCCTCATTCTCTCTCAAATCCCTCCTCAGTCATGAGGCCCACAAAACGCTCCATAACTGTGGAACTATTGGTGAGCACATAGCTGCCCAGTCTGGTACTCCTCTGTGTTTATACTCATCTCTTGTGTCTTGCCTTGGGGCAGGACAGTTGTTTTGTTCTGTTTGTACAGCACCTTGCACAGCAGGTCCCGGTCCCTGTCAAGGACTACCAGGTGCTACAGTAATAAAAACACGATAAACACCATTAAAAATCTGGCCCTTAGGCCATGAGTCTGAAAAGAGCCCATAAATATGGATTCTGACAGTGATACTGTCTGGATTTAGGAGACCATTTCTGATACTTTTTAATATTAATATTTCATAATTGCAATAATCCATAGCAACTACAACATGCCATGTTCAATACAAATAGATAGGCTGTAATTGGGTCAGAATTATTATAGTGTTTATGTGTAGATGTCATATCTGTACTAGAAGTTAGGAATATGTTTGCTATATCTGTAGTTCTGTGATTCAGGGAAACGCCCCAGACTGGATGGTTACAGTCATTGGTTCCTTAATGGCC
>ML681971.1:3880297-3937856 GCA_007922195.1 Podocnemis expansa | reverse complement strand
GCCCCCCACAAACTTACCTGGGGGCTGGACTGGAGGAGCACAGCCAGCCCTAACTCCTGGGCCAGAGAAGCTCTACGGAGCATGCCCAGATTTTCTGGGCATGCTCCGTTAGAGCTTTTCTGGGCGGGAGTTTTCAAAACTCCCAGCTCCACAGGAGCTCCCTTGAAGCAGCCTTCCCTGTGCTGGCGGCTGCGGCGGGCTGCGCTGCAGCGCGCCAGCGCAGCTTAGAGGGAACATTGATCCAGACTGCCTGGAGGTCCCAAAAACAGTGCGCCATGGCCTGGCTAGACCTAGCCAACGCTTTCAGCTCCATTCCCCACTGCCACATCTTCACTACGCTCCAGGAATTCGGACTGCCAAACACCTTTCTCCAGATGCTCCAAGAGATCTACGAAGGGTGCACCACCACCATCCGCTCTGTCGAGGGGGAGACTGCTGAGATTCCCATCTGGAGGGGGGTGAAGCAGGGCTGTCCCCTCAGCCCCATCATCTTCAACCTCGCCATGGAGCCGCTGATCCAGGCAATTGCCAATGGTCCAGGAGGGCTTGAACTCCACGGAGAAAGAGCCAGCATCTTAGTGTACACAGATGACCTGGTCCTGATCGCGGACAACCCCGCACGCCTCCAGCATATGCTGCACACTGCCAGCCTGATCGCCGACTGGATGGGACTGCACTTCGATGCCAGGAAGTGTGCGTCCCTCCACATCGATGGCAGCACGAAAGACGGTGTCCCCCCCACTCCATTCCTCTTCCAGGGTGAGCCCGTCATCTGCCTTGAAGAACAGGCATACCAGCACCTGGGGACACCGACGGGGTTCCGCGTTCAACAGACCCCTGATGATACCATCCACTCGATCCTGCAAGATGCTGCTAAGATTGACTCCTCCCTCCTGGCACCCTGGCAAAAGATTAACGCCTTGAACACCTTCCTGATTCCCTGCATCGCATTCGTTCTGCGAGGCTCAGCGGTCGCAAAAGTTCCCCTGAACAAAGCTGACAGCACCATCCGCCGGCTTGTGAAAAAGTGGCTGTTCCTCCCTGTGAGAGCAAGTAATGAGCTAATCTACATTGGCCACAAGCAGGGAGGTGCTAACGTCCCCCGCATGGGAGATCTCTGCGACATCGCCACCATCACCCACGCCTTCCGCTTGCTGACCTGCCCAGACCCCACCGTCAGGAACATCGCGAGAAACTCCCTCCGTGAGGTCACCACAAAGCGACTGAAGAGACCACCCTCCAGCGCAGACATCGCCACCTACCTCAGCAGCTCCCTGGAAGGCGAATTTGGCTAAGACTGGGGCGACATCGCTTCCCTCTGGACCCGGGCCCAGATCGCCACATGCTGCCTGGGGAAACGTATCGGCTGCTGGTGGTTATGGTGCGAGGAGCGCCAGGAGCTCTCCGTTGTGGTACCAAGCATCAGGACCAAAGGCAGCTCTATCGTCACCCCCAAGGGTAGAGGCACGCTGGAAAGGATCTTGAAAGCTGCTGTCCACGCACTCTACATAGCTGACCTCAAAAAGAAGCCTGACCAGGGCAAGGTCTTCGAGCTATCCAGCAAGTGGGACGCTAGCAATCATTTCCTCCAAGATGGCAGCTTCACTCGCTTTGCTGACTGGAAGTTCATCCACTGGGCCCGCCTCAACTGCGTTCCCCTGAATGGAGCCATCCGCCACGGTCACTGGGACAAACGCTGCAGGAAGTGCGGTCACTCCAATGAGACCCTGCCCCATGTCCTCTGCAGCTGCAAACCCCACTCCAGAGCCTGGCAGCTTAGACACAATGCAATCCAGAACTGGCTGGTCAAGCCAATCCTGCCTCACCTTGGGGAGGTCGCAGTCAACCATACCATCCCTGGCACAGACAGCTTGCTGAGACCTGATATCATCACTGACAAAGACCAGAAGAAAATCACCATGGTCGACATCACGGTCCCCAGCCTTCCTAGAGGCCCAGGCTCAAAAAGTGGATAAATACGCCCCGCTGGCGGACTCCTTGAGGTCCAAGGGCTACCAGGTCCAGACCTACGCCCTGATCGTCAGCGCCCTAGGCTCCTGGGATCCTGCCAACGAGGACGTGCTGCGGGCCCGCGGGGTTGGACGGCGCTACTCCCGGCTGATGCGTCGCCTCATGGTGTCCGACACCATTAGATGGTCCCGGGACATTTACATAGAACACCTCACCAGCCACAGACAGTACCAAGAAGTGTAAACTAATCCTCCTCCACTTCTACGAACAGAGAGCTCCACGAACTCCTCTCTTTTTGGTAAGGTCGACAGCTATATTGTTCTATGTAATGTGGCTGGCCCTTTGGGGTTAGGAGAATCTCTCTCTTTAAGATACCCAGTGGCTAGTTGAAAACCAGGGGCTGAAATGCAATAAAGCAGAAAGTTTGTACTTTGTTATGTTTCTTCACAACCAGTGTGGGGAATCAGACACATGGTTTGTTACTGATTGGGTGTCTGGCTTAAGCGCCACCTATCAGGATTTAAAGAGTTTGGCTTCCAGTTTTGCAGCTTGTCCTGATTTTTGCATATTCCAGGAGGCCCTGCTCATGCTGACTCCTGCAGTGTTCATAGCTGTAGATCCATTAGCAGGATCAGGGCTTTGAAGATCAATAGAATAAGTGCTTTATAAATACTGTACGTAGACAGATGCAGGGAGGGACAGACAGAACACGAAGATCTTACCAGGCGCTCAGTCCACCTGTAGTTTCACCTCACTGGGGCCACACCGGGACTATTAGGATGCAGAAGAATTTTCACCATACCCAAGATCATTGCTATCCTAGACAGAGGCTCAGTCCAGAGGCTGGAGTGAGGCACTTACGTTCTTGTCTCTCTGGTGCTGCATCCTTACTTCCAAGGGCTTGGCAGGTCCCTTCACATCTCTGTCAAAATCCCTACCTGGAAAGCAGAAATGGTGAGACTGCAGTCACCCATCTTCCAGGAGTGGGGACTGTATCTAGGTTTACAGGAGGACAGCACCAAGCGCCACATGTGACACCCTCTTGCTGCCCTTTCCTCATAGTTCAGTTCTGGTCCCATTTATGCCAGCCCTTGGATTTAGCTATCTAGAATTCTCTGTGTTTAATTTTCAATTCCATGGCAGTTTCTCTCACTTTGGTCTTTTCCCATCTCTCCTTCCCTGCTCCAAAGCTTTTCTCTTTCCCCAACCAACAGCCAGTTTAATCCCTTAGTCCTATGAACACAACTAACCAGTAACTGTTTCTTCAGCCCCACTCACAGCCTTCTCTATCTAGCCTTTACACAAGGGCATCTGCCACTCACGCAGTCAAGAGCCCAACAGGCAAGCACGCAGCCATCTGCAAAGCAAAGCTAGGTATGCACAGCCTGCAGGCTCAGAGAAAACTAGACAGCGTGAGCCATCAGAGCCCATGGAGTGGGCAACCAGCCAACACCCTCCAGGACAGCTCCCTGTGCAGCGCACACCATTAACCCAAATTGGCAGAGGGAATCTATCCTGAATGGCACCACTCAAGCTCTCGCTCACTCCAAGCAGTGGGGTGTCTAAATGTTGCCCACCCAAAAACCACACTGGCCTCAGATCAACTGGCTTATTAATGCAACAGCCTTCGAAGCCCAATGGGGAGCCAATACTAGTGTTTTTCTGGGCAAATTCCAGCACGAGGAGAAAACAAAAACGGAGTCAAGTACCCTTCATCAGTTACCTAGAATGCCCACAGAGCCATTTCTCTGACCACAACATGATCAGACTGGAGGGAGTTTCTTTGCTCACACTTCCCAGCCCACTTTCCAGTCAGTCTAGTGCCCCAAGGAGCTCTGCATCTGTTCCTCTCAGGGTCACACTCACCACAGCTGGTTCTGACACAGACACAGTACCTCAGCATCTGTTTGTAATCAGATCCTAGACTCTAGAGAAGTGGTTCCCAATCTGGGGTCTGGGGACCCCTGAGGGGCTGCAGAGTGGTTTCAGGGGATCTGTGGACAGGCCTGGAGCTGCGGCAGGATGCCACCAGGGTCTCTGGTTCCCATGGAGACCCAGGCTTCCGGCCAGCACAGAGCCTTCCCTCGGCAGGGAGTTTTTAAAACTCCTGCGCCCTGAGAATGCTTAGAACATGCTTTGGGAGAGTAGCCTGGGGGATGGCCAGGTGCCAGCAACTCTGGCCAGGTAAGGGGGGGAAGGAGCCCTGTACGAATATAAATACATGGATCTGTATCCAATCTGCATCCGCAAGAAATGGTCCACGGATATCCGTTTTGTATTCATGGATGCAGATATCCACATATTTGCAGGGCTCTAGCTCTGTGCAGATAAAAATATGTGGACCTGGATCCAATCTGCATCCATAAAAAATGGTCTGTGGATACCCTCATTGTATCTGGAGATACAGATACCCATAGATATAATGCAGATATCCGTGGATTTGCAGGGCTCTACCGGTCAGGCCAGCAGGTAAAGAAGACTGGAGAGGAGGGACGGGGCAGGGAGGCTCCCCTGGAATGGTGGGGGCCTCAATCTGCTGGCAGGGGCTAGATCCCACGGGTGGAGGCTCCCCTGGAGTGGTGGGAGCCTCAATCTGCTAGCAGAAGCCATATTTTGCCCCCACGGGCCACACTGTGCCCTGCAGCGGCACTGGCGCACATCATATAAAAATTCCAGCCAGGGGCCTCAAACTTTTTTTTAATTAAAAAGGGGTCCCCAGCCTCAAAAAGGTTGGGAACCACTGCTCTAGAGAAACCCCTCCTCTTCTCCCCGAGTTAGTCCTAATGCCCCAAGATGTAGGTGATGGCTGTGACAGATCGAATTTCCCACACTATGTTGAATGAAATTAAATCTTATTGAATTAGGTGAAATACTTTTGGGGTTCATTGTGGTCATGTGTGAAATTTCTCTAGGAGAGGGACTGCAGTGGCTACATATCACCAGTGCAGCCACTTTGCTGTAACACTTCAGTGAAGACACTACTACACCAGCCTAAGAGCTTCTCTCATCAGGAGCTAATCCAGCTTTGCTGAGAGGCGCTAGCTATGTCAGCAGGAGATGCTTGCCTGTCAGCCCGGCGCTGCCTACACAGGAGATTAGGTTAGTATAACTACTGCTCAGACGGTTGGCTTTTCACACCCTTCCTCTGGAATGTATTAGGTACTTCAACTGGCTTTTCGTAACAAGCCAAATGAAATGGATTTCCTAGGAAGTATCTGGGGGATAAGACGAATGCACATGATCCATTGTCTCAGAAGCTGGGTCCTGAACATGAAAATTCCATGAGCTAACATTTACTAGAAGCTCAAGGCAGAGGACCTCTGAATTGCCTAAACCCATCATGAGCATGCTAGCTATGAGATGAGGCTGTTATAAACTTGTGACTATAGAAGAGACCCCCTTTGTGGGTCTGTGAACAGTGGTGTTACTGGCACTGGGCATACAGGGCACAATCTGCAAGTCCCAGCACCAGTGCCCCAAGTCCAACCAGGGACACGAGCCTGGGCTGCCAGCCACAAGGGCCTGATCTGGGCCCCGGCCAGAGACCCATGGCTGGATCGGGTCTGCGGACAGTGTAGCAGGAGGCGGGGCCCAGGCCCCAGCCCTTTTCTCCGGGCAGCAACATACCTAGTTCTGAAAAAGGGCTCCTACAAGAGCTCACATTGGAGTTTGCAGTCTCCAATGAGCTTATTAGCATCTGTGTACGTTTTATCATTGTTTTTAATGTGCTTTCACCAGGAAAACAAAAGAGGCTTGCATCAGAAGAGCAGTGTGGTATCCGTAACTGGTGGCAGCCACACTCTTATCTTGGAAGACAAAGCATGCAGGTGTCCTTGGGAAGCTTGTCTCAGCTGGCAATAAGACAGGGAAGACAGCCTAGAAATGTCCCAGTCAGAATGGATTGAGATGCGGGTCTCCACACAAGACAAGCAATAGCTGGGGAGTAGAGAACCAGGGAGAGGATGCCCTTGCCAGATCCCTGGGAGGAGACACATGTGCCACTGCCCTGACCCAGGACAGTGGCTCCTTATTGTTTCTAGCAATCTCACTCCATAAAGGAGTTATTTACTCTTTCCACATAGCTGGAAGAAATGATGGCTCCATGCCCATCACATTTACCAGTCTCTGGGATTGATCCATAGTTCAAAGACACACTTGAAGGCAGCCATTACCACAGAGGTCTGCAACCTACAGTTCCAGAGCCACATTAAGCTCTTTGGTTGCCTCTTTACGGCTCTGGGCACCCTGTCCTTCAACACAGGATCCTGTAGGGGGCCCGCTCCTGGTTCCAGGCTCCCTCCCCACCACCAAGGGATCGGGGGGAGGGTCACTCATAGTTCCAGGCTCCCCACCACCAGCATAGCTCCCCCCACCCTCCATCAGGGGCCCCGCAGCCAGTCCAGAAGCAGGCTACACCCATTACTGCTCTCAAAACACTTGCTTATTGACAGAATTTTTAAAAATAGTTCCTCTTATCTTTTGGGTTGCCGACCACTGCATTAACACCTCCAAGTATAATAGCACCTAGAAGCCCCCCACACAAAATGAGGGTCCCAATTGTGGCAGGCCCTGTACATGCAACAGCACCACTAGGCCAACACAGTAGGGAAGGGCCCAGAGCTAAAAGCTGCAAATCTCCACAGCATGGGCATAGCCATATTTTTGAGGTGCAAGCTGTTACAGCCTCACATCAGCCATGCAACTCACACACTGACCTCCACAGTGGGAGAAAGTCACCACCCCAAAGAGCTTCCAGTCTAAACAGATAGGACAAAAAAGCTGGGAGGGGAAACTGAGGCACAGGCAGGGCAGGGACTTGCCCCAGATCATGTCTTACAAATACAATTCCCTAGCGATAGCCCCAGAGCACCAGAAGTTTACTGCAGTACCATGGTAGAACTCTCTTGAAAAGAGAGTCCAGTGCCAGAGAGATCCCAAACTTCTCTTTGTTGCAATGTCAGCTCCTGCCCACCTCCTTTCCAAGACAACCCACAGCAATGCCGCAGGACTAGCCCCAAGCAGGATGGTTAGCCTCAGTCCTTCGCCATTATTTTGGAGTCCAGACTGCAGATCCCCACAACTTTTATTTTGTAAGTCTTGCAAGGACTCGAGGAGGGGGAAAAGAAAAGCCATACTGCTATGCAGCACCCCCTTTGCACTTGTCAGCGAAGGACTCGAAGTGCTTTACAGTGTATTAGTCCCCCCATTTTACCAACAGGGAAACTGAGGTACAGAACATTAGAAATTCTTGTCCAAGCTCAGCCAGTTGCAGATCTGGGAACAGGAGGAGTCTTTTCCTGAATCCCTGACCTCACTGCCGCACAAGCAATGGCCTCCAGTCCTCTCTTGGTCAGCTGTTACCCTTACATCACAATCTTGGTGACTGGGAGAAGAGCAAAGATTATACGGACACACTTCTCCATTCTGTTCTCTGTGGAGTGTTTGGTTTCTGTTCAGGAAACAAGTAGCTGGGCTGGGCTGATCTAGTTGTACCCACTCTCCTCTTTCCTGATGAGCAAAGCTTTTTTCCACATGTGGAGAGACAGAAGCCAACCCCACACCCTATCCCCAAAACCCCAAGGAGGCAGGAAGCAAGCAAGCCAAAGTGGGAGGGTGCAATACACAGCTAGGAAAGAGTGAGTCATGGCTGGGGACTTTTACACTTCAAACCTTTTTTTTTTTCTTTTTTGACAGAGTATTTCTGCAGAAGAGGCGGGACTGCATGCGTGGAGAGTGGGGTAAACCTGCCAGAGTCCCAAACGTGTTAGTGGCCAGAGCACTGGATCAGGACTGGGAAGAGCAGGGTGCCAGTCCCATCTCCTCCACTCTCTGTGCCTTAGTTTACCTCCTCTGTTACTTTGGAGCAGAACACAATGGGAGATCCAATGAACTAACCACTCTGCAGAGTACACTTGCCAACTCACACAAGGGGCCTTTAATAAAGAGTTAAAATGACAGAAGCAGCTTTAGATACCATGGGCTCATCTGAATCTGCTACTGCACTGGGCACATTGTGAAGCAAGACAGCTCCTGCAGGCTGCCAGGAGAAGCAAAGCAGTCATCCATATGGATAAGGCTGCATTCTTTCACTGGGGCTTCCTCCTTGCATACCTTCAAGAAACCAGGTCTGGGAAGCCACAGCCCTTCTGACCTTCACACTCCTGCCACCCAAAGGAGCAATTACCAGGAAATTCTGCACAATGAGTCTGTCAGCTTTTCCTGGCCTCTCACCTCCACTACACAAAAGAAAATTACCTACCCTCAATGGGAGCTGAGTGCACCCACTACAGTAGGCATAGACAAACTGTGGCTCTTGAATGAAAAAGTGTGGCTCCCAAAAGAACATCAGCAAATCAGTTTAGGAAAGCAGCCCCAGCTTAGGAATTCAAGAAGGGGTCAGGATGGTGGGGAGAAGCGTGGCATGTCAGAAATTTAAAAAACTTGCCACTAGCCTGCAGTCTTCTACATTGAGCAACAGCTAAGTTTTTACTGCATAGGCCTAATTTTCATGGTAACCTTAAGCAATTATTAGAATCTGACGTTAGTAGGGCCAATATTGGCCCTCTTTTTACAATAAAATTAAAGTGTGCAATGAATTTTAAACTTAGTATTTTTAGAGTAGGTAAAAGTATACGACTATATGCCTCAGTGCAGCTCTCAAAGGTTCAATAATCAACTTGTGTGGCTCTTGAGTTCCTTAAGTTTGGCCGCCCCTGCACTAGAATATGAAAACCAGGCCCCGGTGTCTCAAGCTGGGCTCCCAGAATGGTCACTCATGGCAATTTTGGCATGAAGCTACAGACTCACAGAGAAAGAAACACAGTGAGTGCTCACTGATGAATTAAACTGAAAATCAGACACAATCAAAACACTTGGGAAAACATCCCTAATCCCTTTCTAAGCGTAACTTCATTGAGTACCTCGGACAGATGGCTTCAGGGTTTAGTGTTAGCCTGTAAGGCCTTCCACCTTTCTCACTCACCTATTCAAACCTCACTCAGTACGAGGATGAAACCAAACCTACTGAACTCTGGAATGGGAAATGAGTTGGCCCAGCTCTTCTCTAAAAAGTCAGAATTAGGAACCCCTGAAAGGAAGCACGAAGGTGACCAAATAACTAAATATACATGGAAACCAAACCCCCTTTTTACCCTCTAAATATTATCCATCAATGTACATAGGAACTATCATGTTAGATGAGACATCTAGTGCCTCTGGTGCAGTGGCCAGCACCAGCTGCTTCAGAAGAAACTCTACAGCAAGCAGTTATGGGACAACCAGCCCCTAAGGCAAATTCCTAGTCATCATAGATAGAGACTTTTTGTCCCAAAGTGGATCCCAAACAAAACTCTTCTGTGTTTTGTTTTTCTATTTATTATTCTAGCTAGAATTTTGTCATCCACATAAAGACACTAGAGTGGTGAAATTAACAAGAAAGTCTCTTTCCCTCCCAGGGTCTGAATCTGCTCCCAGCTAGGAGGGTGAGAAGCCCCTAGTACTTGTCTAATGGCGGGGGGGCAGCTTTGTCAATTTCAAGACAGCAGGGAACAGAGACGCCCAGGTGGATTCCCCTGGCTTCTGGCAGAAAATAGGGAGGAGAGAGGCCCAGGGTCTCCCTGCAGAGAATGTGGGGGGCAACCCCCTTAGGTCAGTGGAAGTGCTTCTGGTAAGGATGCATGCCATCAACCCAAGGAGGGAAGCATGGACATCAAGCCAATCTGTGTGAGGTTGTCTTGTTTTTCTAATGTAGACAAGGCCTATGAGACTACAAGACATACCCAGAGTGCCTAGAGGTGAGCATTTGCGTGCCAGACTCTGTGTTCCTGAGAACTGGCACAACCATTCTGTAGATCCACTTACCCAGCTTTCCCTCTGAACCTGAAATACCATCTCTTCACCCAAAGATTCAGCATGGAGACACTCACGTTCCAACAACATTGTCCCTCCCAATAGGCTGGCCAAGCATGCCCACTGGGGTACAGGGCTGTTCCAACTGAAACCTCCTTTAAGTTATCCACAATCACAGAAATTTGCCCTTACCCTTTTCATCTTGAGCTAAAGAAACCTTCCTTTGAGCCACAACAAACTCATCTTGGGTTGCAGCTAGGTTCAGAACCAACTCTGAAACAACTGGCCCATCCTCAATCAGCATAAACTAAGAGACACACACTGTCTGCCTCCTCAGACAGAAGACTGGAGACAAACTCTCTTCCAGCAGATAAACTGCTGTTCTCACCACACAAACAGTTGAAGAGGTGGATGGCTTCCTTAACAAGCAAAGCGCCACTCACTCCCAAGAGTAACATTTGGAGACGGTTTTTCCCTCAGCTGATCAAAACTGCTTTTCTGGACAGACAAGCCAATATTTCCCACAATCCCAAAACTAGAGACACCATTCTCCTTGTCACAGCATTGCTAGCTAAACACAGAAAACTGTTTAGAGCAGGAGTCAGCAATCCCCAGCACATGTGCCGGCAATGGAGCATGAAATGATTTAGAGCGGCATGCGGCAACCTCTGCCAAAAGTGCCACTCCTGTCCCAGAAAAGCAAGTGGCAGTGCCCCAGGCACTCCATGGTTCCCAGGTATGCCATAGAAACAACCCACCCAGCCCTGCAACGACTTCTTTCGGTGGCATGCCTAGGGACCCTTGCCCCAGATATGCCACAGAGACAAGCCACGCTGGGCAGCTTTTTTTCAGGTGTGCTTGGGGATTCAACCCTGGGCACACTGCATAGAGGGGTCACTTAGGGCAGCTTCATTCTGCAGAATGCCTGGACACCCCCTCTCACCCCCAAACACTTCAGCCATGGAAGTCACCAAATTTTCAAGCAGCAACCACTTTTTGGCAGAGGGAACTACCGGCACTGACTGAGGGAGGAGGGGCTAGCACAGAGGTCAGTAAAGGTTAACAACCCCTAATGTAGTTCTTGGGTCACAGGTGTAAATTATTTTTTCAATTGGGTCGTGATAACAAAAGTTTGAAAACCAGTGGTCTAGAGCAGTGGTTCCCAACCAGTGTGCCGGGGCACCCTGGTGCGCTGCGAGCATGCCCGAGAGCTGGAGTTAAAGTTTCCTCCCTGCTCCGCCCAGCCAACCTGGGCTGTGCAGGGCTGGGAAAAGGCAGGGGTTAAAGTAAGGGGAAAGGCAGCAGAACACAGTTCCAGGGCTCCCTATTTTTAGGCAGGCAGCATTCTGGCCTCCTAAAAATAGAGGAAGACACTAGAACGGGCAGTTCCAGGGGTCCCCCTAAAAATAGCAAGAGCAGCCCAAACGCACCATTCAGGTGGCTCCGTATTAAACCTGGATGCACCTTAAACTCAACCAACAGAGAGCTGGGGGAGGCTGGGAATGTGTGAATCTCTCCCTGCAGGGTGGAGCAGCTTGTCAGCCAGCCTGCAAACAGCCCAGATAAGGGCTTTGGGGAGGGAGGCACTGCTGGGGGTTGTATGGGGAAGGTGGGTGGGAGTGACTGTGTAGCAGAGAGTGTGTAGCTGGGTTTGTGGGGTGGGTGGTTGGTTGGTTGGGGGGGGGTGTAGCTGAGGGGGTAGGGTGGCTGGGGGGGGTAGCTGGGGGCTGGAGGCCTAGTTCTGGCCCCTCCAGTGATGGGAGGGTCCATCACAGGCAGAAGGGGGCTGCAGGAGGGGAGGGCGGGACCCACTGGGTTGGGAGGGAGAAGCAGTGGGGTGAGGATTTGCCCTGGGTGGCAGGGAGTCACCGTGGAGAAGGGGGAAGTGGGTGCTGCACCATGCTCCCTTGCCCTAACTTCCCACTCCCCAGGTTCCCCCATCCCCCCCACAAAGCCACTCTTGTTCTCTCTTCCACTCTCGCCACTCTTGTGCTGTTCCCCACATGGCTCCCCTTGTCTTCTCTTGCCACCCCTGCCCTGCTCTGCTCCCCACACTCACTCCTGCCACTGCACACGACTCCTGACCTCACATTTTGCCACCTCTGCTCTGCTACCCCTACTACTCCATATAGCACCATTTCCAAAACACTGTGCCATTGTTCATGAATATTCATAAGTAATTTGAGTTAATTAGAATATTCATGAGGTTTTTCTTTTTTTTTTTTTTTAAATGGTGGTGTGCCTCGAAAAATTTGAAGGTCTCAAGGTGTGCCATGGCAGAGAAAAGGTTGGGAACCATTGGTCTGGAGTACATCCAGTACCTGGATGAATCTTACTACTTTCAGTTCAGATGCAGAATATTTGATCTACAGATAGGCACCAGAATGAAGACAAGATGGAGATGGCTAAGTTTTATTTTATAGTTTCTGCCACGATGCTTCACACAGCACATGGCATGGAAAAGCTGCAAAGTCCCCTGTCCATAGGATGTTCCTACATGTCCTGATGATTCATCAGGTGTGCAGCCCCAGGGTTCCTTCCATGAGCTTATTGTATTGCTGATGATGAGTCTAGTCGGTGGGGGTGTCATCCAGCAGCATTGCTCAAGTTTTAGATAAACATCACTTATTCATAGCTTATGACAGGGCTCAACAAAATCTGGGCACCAGGTTGTCGTGGCACTCAGGAACTGTACCATGGTACCCAGCTGCTTTGCGGCACTGAAGGGGCAGAATGTCCTCTGCTGACCACCCCACCCCCCCGCAAAAAAACAAAAGCCACCACACTGAACAGTACACAGATTTTTCTCAGCAGGGGCTTCTCTCCCCACATCCTTTTCTTTGTTTACAGCTTCTTTTCTCTTCCACTTTGTCTGCGGCCTTTTGGCCAGGGGGAGGGAGCTGCTTCTCCATAGTGCTGCTGAAACTGACAGCAGGTGGGATAGTGGCAGCATCTCCCTTGCAGTGCTGCCAAAAATGGCAGCAGCTTCTCAGCAGCAGAGGCCACCGCCAAATGCCACACACCTAGGCACCTAAGTTTTTGGGACAGTGCCTACGTGCCCAGCACATTTGTCAAGGCCTGGCTTATGAGAGAAAGACACAATACACCATAGATGAGTTTATCATATTCAATAACTCCTTTTTTCCAATAATACCTTACATGGCATATTTTGCAAAATTTGTCACTTTATCAATGGCCACCTGCATCCAAACAGCCTCAGACAGGGATTGTTAGATTTCATTAACTAATCTATGGCTACGTCTCCACAACTGCTTTTGAAGGTATAACTTGTGTGGCTGATAGCCATGAAAAACTCACCCCTGAGCAACATAGGTTTCACAAGCGCTGAGGGGGAGAACACTATGTCGGTAGGAGAAAGTGTTCCACCAACATAGCTATCATGGCTAGTCAGAGGTGGTTCAATTATGTCTATGGAAGAGCGCTCTCCATTCATCTTAGAGTGGCTATACAAGTGACCATTCAGCAGCACAGTCCCACCATAAGCTCTCTACTGTAAATGTCGCCTATGTCTCACTGAGCCGCTCAGATAAGTGTGCTATAGGGGAACAGTTTTAAGATACAACCCTCCAGACTAAGAACGCCAAAGACTGCTCATGCTGCATGAGAAATTAAGTTTGTGGGTGTGAGTAGATCAGTGCTATGAGATGTAATCTCCCATTTACGTATCTTGGGTGCGTAAGTACTTTAAGTCCTCAGTTTAGGGAATGTATTATTTATACTGCAGTGCAAATCACAGCTAGCACAGCTATATAAATCAGTGCCAAAAGTCCCATGAACAATTACTCTTACATTCTACACTCAATTAGGACTTGATCTCACCGCCCATGTTTAAATGGAAAAACATTTTCAATCAGCACATAGTGATGATGCAACTCAGGCCCTACTGAGCCCAAGGCTACTGTGTCTCAGGGCACTCTGCAGTCCATTCATCTAACTGTAGTGTTGTTTGTAAAGGGTTGCTGGGAGGAAGGTTTTCTTAGTCCTGTCAAGGACTGACTAACCAGAAAAAGCAAGGAATCTTGTGGCACTTAAAGACTAACAGATTTATTTATCGCTTGAGCTTTCGTGGGAGAAAATCCCACTTCATCCAACGCTCTTCAAAGTCTCCTTGCTTTTTTCAGTTTACTAAACTAACACGGCTGCCCCTTTGTAATGGGACTGACCAGAGGCGCGTGCACTGTTTGGTTGTATTTTTAAGAATTCCTATAGCCTGCCTGAGGCTGTATGGACAGACAAGGATATGGAGCTACCTTTGTTAGATGGAAATAAGGGAAAAGTCACATTAAAAAGGGGTGGGGGATTCTTTATTTTAAACAGACTTCTTAGAGAAATGTCACTTCCCTTGGTGTATCATGTATTTTTCTCTCACGTGTACATTTCTACTGCTCCCAAAGATACAATGCAATTATCATAAACGTCAATTTAATGTTTGAAATCTATTAAAACTGATAAGTACCATATTAATACATCTCAAAATACATGATGAGTGGCCACCTTGCTTCAGGGACAGATTCTGGCACACACACACTGAGCTGGAATGAACTTCAAAAGCAAGTCCCACAGATGCAAATGGATCTTATTTGTGCAGCAAAGATGCTACTGTATTTGAGTTGAGTATTAGCATCTGGCCCTGAACAAGTAAATAAACAGACAGATTAAGCCACTTTACCAATGAATGTAAACCACTTAAAATCTCGGTTAACACATGTTCACAGAGCGTGTGCTGGTTATAAATATAATAGAAACCACTTATTTACAAAGTCACTAGTTTCCATGCACCATTTACTAGTTTGAGAGGCAGAATTCAGCCACCATTTAAAAAGAATATTTTGCTCCCAAAGAAAGCACTATGGAATATGCAAAGAGAGTCTATTACCCTTCTCAACCACCTTGTCGGGACACATTACTGTGGCATCACAGAGCAGGGAGTCTGTCATAAAAAAACAGGGAAATGGCTGGATTTGGCCTGGGGGGACTGCTGTGTCCTGTAGGGTCGCACTATGCCACCAATGTGTCATGAGCTGCAAAAGGTCGAGAACCACCAGTCTAGATGCACTAAGCATCCAAAGGAATCAAACCTAACACTTTCCGCAAAAGAACCACTAACCCCTACCCACCCTCTGAGCTAAAAGAATAACCGTTAACCACACTTATGAAGCAGGATGTTAGAGTTGTCACTGGAGAGAGTTATGCCCAGCCATGCTAAGCTAATACACAGTGCTGCTGTGCAGGAGGCCCGTAGACTCTGGAGTTTCACTAGCACTGCCACAGTGTAGTAGGGAATAGACAATACAGCTGGCACCAGAGTGGCCCAAGACCTCTTAAAGGTGCAAAAAGGGGCCTGTAGTTTTGGTGCTCAGTTATAATCCAGCTGATTACTGTGATGCCCATGCTGGCTGCCAGAGTTCCTTCCATGTGCACTTTGCAGAGACACAAACCTGCTGTAGAGATGTAAATTTAGCTCCTGATGGAGCTAAATTCTAGAGTCTTTTACACCCTGCAAGCCAGCCCAACAGGATGGCTGGTGGTGACCTCTGACTGGAGATCCCAAGGGGAACCACTAGCCACTTTCTTCTTCCCACTTCATTCAGAACTAAGTGCTTACACAATAGCTCACTCAACCTGCTTTGCCCAGGGAAGTGTGCCTTGTCCAGCTGATGCTTTGCCAGCACAGGAAGGAAATGAATAATAGTTTCCTTTCCTGAATGATTTTTATTGCACATGCCTAGATGGCTGGAGTAAATAAATCACCTCAGGACACTGAAGTCCTCTGTTAGCTCCAGAGCAGAGCAAGCTTCTCCCATCACAAACATGGAGAGACCCAACCCAGGCTAAAAGTGGAATTCAGTCTCCATAGCCTCTTGGACAAGACCATTAACAAAGGAGACACATGGTATCTGCTGTGGTGGTTTGCGAAGAGGGCACCTACGAACTAGGAAGTGGACTGAAGCCACCAGCTCACATAATCCACTTTCTAGCTAGAATTTGGCTATTCAGACCCATCATTTCACGGGACGACGATACAGAGACAGTCCCAAAGATGCAAAAATCAAGAACCAGGTCCCCAACAATCCTGGGCCTGGTTCAGAAATCAGAAGATTAAAAAAACTGGGGTCCATTGCCCACTAGGTTTTGATCTTTAAGATGCATTCAAGTCACATTTTCAAGCTTCTCTCTGCAAGCACGAGGGCTAGAAACTGTCACTGAAAAAACAGGAAGATGGGATTCTCTCATAATCCTTTGTCTCCAGAAGCTACAGTTTTAAGCGAACATCAGATATTACAAGGACTGGCAACACTGCATGTATCCTGCAAACCAAATAGAAAACCATGCCCTGGCCAAGTCCTAAGTGGAAATGATCCAATAAGAAAATAACCTAGCCAATCTGCCCTTATCCACATTTAAAATTATGCACCCAGGTTCCAAAAATGTCTGAAAGAAGATTCCTCATTTACCTTCTCCCCACCTTCTTAAAAGCCCTTCTCAGAGCAGAGTTTATGGCTTGTGCTAGACTTAATAGTTACTCTCTTGCAATCCAAGAAACCCTAGACTGGGAGAGATTCTTTCATCCGTTCCTAATTTCCACTCTGCCCCCTACCAGCAGTCAGAGAAAAAACAGCAAGGAATACTCTGTTTCCACACTGCAATCAGGCAGGCAGGTCCTAAGGAATTGGCCTCTTCCTGACTTTAGCCTAAAATGGTGGCCATGACAGCAGGGAATGTTGGGAGAGGAGGGACTATATAAATCAGGCCCTTCCTCAATCTACAGAAGAGGTGCCAAACTTGTTCTTTAGGGAAGGAAGCAAATTATCTATTCGCTCAGAGCAGAGGGGCCAGAAATAAGTTCTCATGCACCAGGCTAACTTTTGTGGTCCAGTCCAGCTACAGAACATGTCTCTTTAAATGCACTGTTTACTCACCTAAGAGCAGATGTTTTATAAAATAAATCCACTGATGAAGCCTCCCCACCACTGTCCATTAACTCCCCGCACTGTGCACCCTGGGAATACCAGCACCACTTTTAAATTTTTCTTTCCTCACACTTTGGAAATCTCACCAATTCTGTCTACACATGACAGCCCCATTCCCAAAGCATCTGAGGGCCTAATGACTAGCTGCAGTCACACAGAATGTCTGCGGCGATGCAGAGAATTGAAGCCACGTCTCCCAAATCCTAGGCCAGTGCCCTAACCACTGGGAAATCCTTCCTCTTGGGCATTCCTCCACCTTGGGGAACTGTCCCCTTCTCTCCCTCTCTTTCCCTGCCCCACATTCTGTTTGAGGATGTTGGGAGGTGAGAAAACAGCTCAAGGCTCCTCTCACCTTGGTGCCAGCAGAGTGGGGTGAGCAGGTGTCCAACCCTAGGGGCTTAGCAGAGAGGGCTGGAGAGAGAGCAGGAACTATTTTCTACTGGGTCTCAGTCTGCAGCAGCTGCTCAGATCCCCTCCTTCCATGCCATGAGTAAGAGGTCCAGGGCTCAGGCTCCTGGGCCCATCCAGTACAAGTTCTCTTCTCAGCCCCTCCCACTACAGGGCTGGCACCTCTTCTCCTCTGCTGGGCCTTGGAAAAGTGTGGCTGGGGGGTATGGGCTGAAGGCAGCACTCTAGTTAACCCGTCTCAGAGCCAGGGACAAGGCAAGGCCAGGGATGGGTACTGGGTACCTCTACCAAAGGAACACCAAATGGAGCAGCAGCGACCTGCTCTCAAGTAGCAGTACAGGACAGCACCCTGGGAAGCACAAAGCCATTTTGGGGCTTGGGAAGGGAGCTGCTCCCTTCAAAGCCACCCAGAGGGATGATGAGATCCCTGTAAGCAAAGGAGAAGCTGTGGAGGGTGGCCACGGATCTATCAGTATCAGCCCCATGTTAACAGAAGCAGTTTTGATGTAGTGCGGGGAGAACCGGAGAGCCCTAAGCCCCAAAGGGTGAAGCCCCAGCTTCAGCAACATGAGAGGTTTACACATGGGCTTTATGGCCTGGTGAAAACATTAAATGGCATAAAGCCACGCCACCAGATCAGGGAAACCAGGTCTGATCTGCCAGCCACACCACAGAAAGCTTCTGCCACTCTCAACTACACCTCCCCTCCTTGCCCCTTCAGACACTTCCCAGCAGCCCCATTTACCCTAGAGCTACAGGGGCAGCTTTGCATCAGTGGTCTCTCAGATCAACAGCAGAGCTAGCTTAAAGAATGCAACCTCTAGAGCCCAAACATGGATGGAGTATGCAGTGGACTCAAACACATGGCCCAAGGCTTGCATGCAGCCCCTAAAGCTATTTCCTGCAGCCCACAATGACACTATTGTTACGGATATTTGCAATACCGTTGCATGAAAAGGTTTTAGTGGTGCAGCCCTCGGGCTAATGTACTAGTCCTCATGCGGCCCTTGTGGTGATTTGAATTTGAGAGCCCTGGAGTACAGCAAAGATATGCCAGCTGGATTTGCTGGACTTGTAGCCATGGGCAGAGAGTGGTATGTGTAGGGGAAGGATAAGGAGCGGGTACACGCACAATGTATAACTGCTTTGACTGATTGTCAGACTACCTTTGCTTATAAGATCCAGATCCGCTTGAGGTTCAGAGGGGAGAAGTTTATGCTTCCCCAAATTCAAATTCTCCTTTATTAGCCTCATCACTACTGTGTGCCACTTTCTAAAGCTGCCCTCATGTGTGGGAAGCCCTGTGCAAAACAAGGACCGAGATCTCCAAAGCATAAAGACTTTGACAATGACTGCGGCATCATGGAGAGGGCTGTGCACACACGGAGTACCAAAGAGTGCCCACTCGGGGAGGGGACATGAGGGCATTTGCTTTCTGTCCAGTGTTCATACACCACAATAGGGCCCTGATCCAACTGGAGCTCCATGGCATTACAACAATAAAAATTAGTATTCAGACTTGAAAACCTGGACTGAGCTATGCAGAGACCCAGTTGGCTCCCCAACTGTCTCTTACCAGCCCCAGCTCTGCATCCCGATGCTACCTCCAGCTCCTCCTACCTGCTGAGATACCCCTCTCCTAGCTCTGACAACCCCTTCAACTACTGGTGAGGTTCCAGAGCCACTGATGATCAATGGGGGGGGGCATATGGGCTGAGCCAATGATAACCCCAGGGGTGGCATAGGAGAGAAGGTGGTGGTTCTCAATTAGATGGGTCCCAGGCACTCTCCCCTGCCATGACAGGCCTCTCAAGAGGACTCAGCCTGCTAGAGAGCCCAGATTCCTTCACGACTGACCCAACAATAATAAAGTAAGGTAACTAGGGTCATTCATATTTCTCTAGCTCCTCCCAGCTCCATCCCAAAGGATTTAACAGCTTCACTGAAATGCAGCCACCTCTGGCATGGAGGGCAGCAGCCAATCTGTGTACGGTATATGGAGAGAACAGGCTGGAAACCAGAGGAACTTAGATCAAGGACACTGGAGCAGGACTTCTTAGGAGAAGAGCTCTGGGACTGCTAAGACTAAGCTGCAGCCAGCCTCTGCCTGGGGGCCTAAGTGGAATGCTGGGAGCCTGTACACATTGGTCAGAACACATGAGGCTGAGAAGACAACTCGACCCCCTCTCACAAAAATGGCTGCTAGCTGAGGGCAACGGTGGGAGGAGAGTGAGGCCATGAGGCTCACCACACTACTTCCAAGGAGGCCAACATTGCCACACTGGGGTGGCTCCCAGAGCCCCCAGCAAGATCTGTCTCCAGCTGGAGTATGGCCCCATGCAAGATGCTTGAGAGCACTATGGGCCAATCCAGCTGTGTTTGAACATGCAGAGCAAGCAGGGCCTTGACGTTTTAAGGCTCTCCCCAGAGATGACGCCCTCAGTAGGGTTCAGCTGACCATGTATGTCTAGATAGAACCAACCTATCAAAAATGATGCTCAGACCCCTAAGCCATCCATGCCAGTGCTGGACACCGGTTTTCTCATCCCCCCTCTTTGTTCTCCTTTATTTCAGCCATCACAGAGCAGCTGCTATTTAATAAGCTGATGAAGAGGCAATCCCCCGTGGTGATGTTCTACAGCACTATCAGCCCTTCTGTACACCACAGAGCTGAATGAAGCGTCTGTTTCAAACTCATTGAAAGAAAAAAGAAATGGTGTCATCTGGCTGCCTCCAGCCAAAAGCAGAGGCAGGAATTGATTTTTGCACTTCAAACCCTGGCCGTGTAAATAATGCCCCCATTGATCTTGTTTGTGGCATGTAGGAGGCAAGATGGAGGGCGGGCACAGCCTGCATGTGCTGAGTAGACCTTGGGGAATGCTCCCCGGCCTACCAGCTCTGAAAACAGATAAGCCACCTAAGCAGTTAACTAAACCCAAGCACCTGGTTATTGAAGGGTCTGCACACTCAGACATGGCCCAGCACTTAGCTAAGTGCCAGTGTGATTCCTGGGGCTACCAGAACTCCCAATCAATGAAGCTTGGTCCGCACAAGTTTCAAACCGCCATGCTGAGGTACAGACTTCCTGTGGTGTCCAGCTGTGCGTCTCCCCTCCCCACAGCTGTGTCCACCCCTCCCCACTCTTTCCTGCCATGGTAAAGCTTCCTCATTTCCTCTTCCTGCAGCAAGGACAAGCTGCCAGCCCTACTTCCAGTGACAAATGAGTCTTGGAGGCTCAGTGCCCAAACTCTACTCGTCATTAGAAACCTTTGAAAATTATTCCAGTGGGGCTAGAAATACTTTTGAGGCCATCTCCACTTTTCCCATCAGGCCTCAGAACTGCAGAAGGGGAGGTCATTTAAAGGGGCACTGGCCACTTTAATGTCAAAGTATTGGAAACTGGGTTTTTTTTCTTCAACTCCCCTTTCAAACAGCATTGACTTTAAAAATCAACCTAGTCCTCTCAAGTCATCAGAGGAGTTCTTGTTGTCTTACTCACATTCAGACAGGTCTTTGCAGCAGCACCAAGACCAATACCAATCAACACACTCAGGCCCAAGTGACTTAGGGAACAGCAGCCTATGAGCCTATGGGCATGCTTGTGTAGACGAATGTATTAGACATAATGAGATGCTCAAATAATGCATTGCCGGAGGCTATCTATGTACTTAGACATTTGCTCACCTAGAAGACGGGGTTTAATTCAGTTAACCAGAGGTGAAGTTCTAAGGCCTGAGTCATGCAGGACATTACACTACATCAGTGGTTTTCAAACTACAGGTTGGGAGCCAGCACTGGGTCACAGATCCTCATGTACTGGGTCATGGCATCCCCTGCTGCCACCACCAAAAGACTGGAATGCATTGCTCAAAGATGTAATTGTTGGGTAGTGGGAATAATTTTTTTTTTTTTTAACTGGATCCGAAGAAAAAGAAGTCTGAAAACCACTGCACTACATCATAGTGATCCAGCCTGGCCTATCAAGCTATGAAGGGGTGAATTTCCTGCAGATCAGGGCCTGAGACAGAGTATGCCATAAGTGAGGGCCTTGCCAAAGAGTACACACTAGGAGTGATATCCTCAGCAAAGTCCATGAGACGACAAGTGCACCTCAACAATCTTGCAACACAGTCAAATGCACAAAATGAACAGTGAAATAAATCAAAATGTTTCCCTGTCTGGTCTCTTTCACCAACAGAACAGACTGGTAAAGTATTGTCTGTAATACTAGCAGAGATTTTCAGATAGAAAAGTAACTTTCAAGTTGACAATGTCCCTTTTCAATCGAACATTACACTAGCTGAAATTCTTGGCATGGGTTTGTGTCAGTCATTTAATCCATGTCCCCAGGCCAAGCGTCCCACTCAGGAGGGGAGCACTTCCAGACACAGAGGAAGCAGCTGGAACACATCCATCACCTACTCACATCCCTCAAAGAGAGGAGCCAGATGCCATACTGATGGACAACGATTTCCCAGGGGGAACTGGAGACAGCGATTTGTTTCTGTCTAGGAATGCATGGGATCTCCCCAGTGGCACTGGGTCTGAGGTCAAGCGTCCATGCGGTGCCCACAGCTCTACCACTTGGCCTGTACGGTGCACCAGCAGTCCTGTGACCGCTGCTTCCTAGACTGACAGCAAAGTGCCGCAGGCAGCGTTTCCCAGCACTACTGCCACACACAACATCCTGCTGGGGCTGCTCCTTCCAGGAACCGAACTGCGGGCAAGGAGGGAACCAAACCCCCAGCAGCAGATAGATGGCACAGGACCTTAGGCAGGAAGGGACCAGAGCCGAAGCACTCCAGTCCCTTCCCAAGCCGCCAGCCACACAGTCTCTCAAGCAACTCTGGTTCCTGTCTAGACCGGGACTGTGAAGTGTGGCCCTACCATTTCCCCACTGCAACCCAGCTGGTGCCTTGGCTCTCTCTTCATCCCTAATGTCCCCAGCCGGCCCGGCCAGTCCCCTCCCGCACTGCAGCCCCGCTGCTCCCTCGGGTTGCGAAGGATCCGCGTCCACACTGGCTCCTGCTCGTGTTAAAACGTGTCCGGCGCGCCAGGAATCTCGGGGCAGCGGGAGGCTGAGCCCCAGGCGGGGGAAGGGGGGATCATCACCCCCCAGCCAGCGGCGAGCCCAGCCCCCGGGACACAGCCAGCCCAGCGGGCTCGTGCAGCCGGGCGCGGTGGCTCCGTCCCCGTCCCCAGCGCCCAGGGGAGCCGGGAGCACCAGCCGCAGGGGCTCACACCAGCCCCGCCGCAAACTCCCGGGCGGGAGCCAGACTCCGGCGGGGCCGCCCTGGCCTTGCGGGTCCGGATCCCCCTTCGCGGCCGGCTCGGCCAAGTGCCGGGACCCACTTTCCGCGCCAGGCCCGGCTCGGACAATGGCCACGCGCCCCGCTCGCTCACCCGGCCAGGGCTGGCGGCGGCTCCCGCTTCTCTGGCTCCGCCCTCCCGCGCCGAGTCCCGCCGCCTTCGCCCCGCTGGCAGCGCCCGGGCCGGGCCGGACGGGGAGCCGGGAGCCGGGAGCGGGAACCGGGCTCGTGCGGCCAGCGGGGGTCCGCGGGCAGGGGAGGGGCGCCGGCTGGGGGAGGGGCAGGGAGCGGAGCAGTGACCTCATCCCGCCCAGACCCGGCCCGGCCCGGGCGGTCTCCGGCCGCTGATTGGCCAGGCGCTGCCCGCTGGGCGGGGCCAAGAGCCGCCGCTGGCGAGCCGTGCACCCTCCGCCCTGCCCGCCAGGAGGGCAGCGGGAGCCTGCGGGGGGAGGGGCGGGCGAGCTGGGCTGAGGGGTCCGTGGGGTGGGTGCTGAGGCAGCAGCTGGCCCCGAGGTACAGCCTCCTGCCCCGTGCAGTGCAGGGAGGTGCCGGGAGCCCGCTTTCCTGCCCCAAAAGCCCGACTGCTGGGCACTAGGACTGGGCAGAAGGCCTGGCTCCAGACCCAGCCAAGGAAGTTGGTTATTGGCAGCGGGGGGACATGGATTGGGAGCCTGGCACTGTTGTCTCCCACGGCTGGGGCCCCAGCTGCCCGAGTGACCTTCCTTCGCTCCCTTCCCTGCTCTTCGCCCATCTGTAAAAGGTGGCAAATGAGTCTCCCTGGGTTGCAACCACAAATAAAGGGCTGCAAAGCAGTCTTCCCTCTAATTACTCCTAGACTGTGTTCAAACAGTTTCTTTGTGAGCACAAAAACATTTCTTTGTGAGCACCAATATTAGCACTATTGAATTTTTTTGCGCACACTTTATTTTGTTGTGTGCACAGGCTTCATGACCTGTGGGCGTGCGCACACACGCACAGCTTAGGGGGAACGGTGCTGCAAAGTGCTCTAAGACTGGCCAGTGGCTATTGACGGAGACATGCAAAATGTTCCTCTTGGCTTCGATGTAGATATGGCAGTGTGGGGGTGGAGGTGATGGCCAACCCCAAATTGCAGGCCTGTGTGCAGAGCTATAGGACATCAGGGACCTTTGGACACACGCTTCAAGAAGACCCCATCTGGGAGAGGGTAGGAGGGAGAAAATTCCATTCACCTTCACAGAATAACAATCTGCCAAACGCTTTGCTATGGGATCCCACAATAAGTGCACCAAATTCAAGTCTTGTTGGAGTAGTCTGGGCCAGGAATGGCTAGAAAAGGAATTTAGACAGATTCTGGACAGGAAGAAAGCCATACTTAGGGTTACCAGATGTCAGGCAAAAGCAGGACATGTCCTCCGTTTTACCTTCATGTCCTCCATCCAGCAGGCATTTTAAAATGCATGATTTTGTCTGGCTTCTTACTTACAGGGGTTAAAGTGTGCTGGAACATCCTGGAACACCCTAATTTTAGGGGGAAGTGTTCCAGGGGCCCCTAAAAACAGAAGAATATTACATTAATACGACATTTCCTCCAAGCGTCCTCCAATGCCCTCCTTTTCGTACTTCCCTGTCCTCCTTTCCATGCCTTGGTATCTGGGAAACAGTCCCCAAGCTTTTATCTCATTGCCCCCCTTATCCCTGTCTGTATCGCCTCTTCTGCTACCACTACCCCCAGGAGCTGGGGCCCAGAGCTGCAGCTTTGGTCATGGCTGGGAGGGGAGTCGCACACCAGAAGTGGAACCATGGCTGAGCTGCGATCAGGGCCGTGCCTGATGCTGGGGTGGTGGCTGGAAGCAGAGCAAAAGGGGGGGAAAAAAACAAGTGACACCATCAATGACACCCCCAGCCCATTTCTTTGAACTTTGTTTCTTAATAAAGGCCAGTTATTACCATCTTATCTTCCCATCTAATACTGTCAGAAGGGAGTGGAGGTGGTTCTTTCTAAACTCTTCCCGCTGCAAGGAACACGAACAAAGGAAGTTGTCAAAATGAAAGCCTTATTTAATACTTCAAATGCTTTAACTGCTTTCTCTTCTTTTTCTGTACCTTTACAGAGGTTACAAAGATGTTCCATGGTGTGTTTGTGGTGCCATGCAGGCTGAGCTCTCTATGCAGCAAAAACTGAACTCCATTTAACACAGTTTAATGTTGGTCCTGTCTGCCCCGTTGACTCTCTCTCTCTCTCTCTCTGAGACATTTTAGTCTATCATTCTACATTAATATAGCACAGGGCTCTAGTTAGCGGGGCTTTAAAATCATAACTGTATGGGAGGGTATAGTGTGTGAGAGCCACTGTGGTGCAGGGGCTAGTCCATAAACCAGGGGGTTCTGTGTTCTATGCTTTGTCCTGGCAGTGTGGCTTTGGGCAAGTTGTTTTCCCTTAAATCTGTTGTCTGACTTGGCTAGTTAGATGGTAATTCCTGGAGACAGTTCCTGCCATGCCTTGTCTCATTCAATGCCCAGCACAATTGGGGGTCCTGATATCAGGTCTTCTGGAGCATTTAGCAGTCCCCCCAGAGAACTGTTTAATCCTTAATCCTCCACCATCAGCAGGATGTATTTCCCAAACGCAACCCAGAAACACCACCACCCCCTTTGTGACCTGTCTCCAAATTTGCCCCCCTCCCAACCCTGCTTCCTCGAGAACATACCAGCTGCATCAAATCTCGAGCCCAGGCTGGACTTTAGTTTAACACTGTGACACTCCAGTTTTTAAAATGTTGCTGAGGTGAAGACTTGTTGCAATGGGGCTGAGTGTGGGGGGAGAATTGCCCTGCCACCACCCTCTGCTCATAGACAGGCACAGTGTGGTCCCTCATCTGCCATTGTGGTTGAGAATAATCTGCTGTTGTGTATTCAGCCAGAGCCACAACCTTCCACCCCCAGAAATGTCTGGAGTAGATAGGAAGCATGTATACACCACGGGGCTAGGGGCAGGGGATAGAGAGAGATCAACT
The DNA here is from genome assembly GCA_007922195.1 of Podocnemis expansa. Classification (NCBI taxonomy): domain Eukaryota; kingdom Metazoa; phylum Chordata; order Testudines; family Podocnemididae; genus Podocnemis; species Podocnemis expansa. The sequence goes on along the minus strand of ML681971.1, from coordinate 3,912,332 downwards.
TAAATAGAAAAGAGAGAAAACAAAAGGCAGGGTGGATAAAAAGAAGAGTAGATGGGGTGTGCTGGTGGAGCTGGGGTTGGGAACACTCATGATAAAACAATCAAGGAATCTGGTGGCACTTTTAAAGACTAACAAATGTATTTATTGCATGAGCTTTCATGGGAGACAATCCGAGTTTGTTTTGCTGAGCTGGACTAACACAGCTACCATTCTGAATCTGTTGTGGTGGAGACTCTGTGCATGTGATGTATTTCTGCCAGGAAGTTCTGCTCAGGTGGTGGGCATGTGATATATTTCCTGAGGGAGCTGGTTTCTGATGCAAGTGTGAGTCAAATGTGTTTCCCCATGGGAAACAGCTTCTTGCTTTTCAGCTATTGTCCAGCCTAACTAGGGTTACCAGATGTCAGGCAAAAGGAAGATATGTCCTCCTTTTTATCTGCATGTCCTCCATCCAGCAGGCATTTTAAAAATACGTGATTTTGTCTGGCTTATTACTTACAGGGGTTAAAGTATGCTGGAACACTCCGGAACGCCCTATTTTTAGGGGAAAGCGTTCCAGGGCCCCCTAAAAACAGAATAATATTACAGTAATACTACATTTTCTCCATGTGTCCTCCAATGTCCTCCTTTTCGTACATCCCTGTCCTCCTTTCCATGCCTTGGTATCTGGTAACCCTAAGCCTAACTGGCAAAAGATTCATTGAATACTCAGTGTCGCCAGCTCTTGTCATTTTGATCGCAAGTTTTGTGATGTTCTGTGTTTGCTCCTGAAGCCCCAGCTCCAAATCAGGTGACTTAATAAGCATCTTGGCTCCCTTTTTTTCTACACCTCATAACTGGGAAGAAAAGCTGGAAAAGCTGAAGTCAAAGAGCTCAAAACCCAGAAGGCCAATAAAAAAATCTGACATTCATTATTTTTGTAATCTCATGATTTTAAAATAATCTCATGAGGCTCTTAGGGAAGGGCTCCATCATGATTTTTGTATACTTGGCTTTGGTACTATTGGTTGCTTGGCTTACGCCAGGTCATGGCAAATATGAGTGAGAAGGGAGACAATCTTGCTGTTAAAACCTAGAATTGAGGCTTAGTCTACACCAGTGGTTCCCAACATTTTCTCTGTCATGGCACACCTTACTACCTTTAATTAATTTGAGGCACACCACCATATAGTTTCCAAATAAATTTATGAATATTCATGAATCAATCAGCCAATCCGGAGCTCTTTGAGTACTTTTTCAAAAAAAATTTTGGTACACCTGCTCAGACCTCACAGCACACCTGTGTGCCAAGGCACACTGATTGGGAAACACTGGTCTTTTTTGGATTGGCTCATGAATATTCATGAGTTCATTTGAAACTATATGGTGATATACCTCAAAATAATTAAAGGTATCAAGGTGTGCCACAGCAGAGAAAAGGTTGGGAGCCACTTGTCTACAGAACTACACATTCTTTGCCATAATACAACGGCAGTCCCAGAACAACGGGCGGGGGGGGGTGTGGGGGGATGACACAAAGGGGCCATGGCTCCCAGGTGCTGGCCTGGGGGCACTGGTAGGACCCTTAAGAGTTGTGGCATGTGGCATGGTGTTACAAATAGGAGGAAGAAAAATTATGCTTAACTGCCAATGATAGGACAAGAAGCAATCATCTTAAATTACAGCAAGGGAGGCTTAGGTTGAACATTAGAAAAAAATTCCTAATTGTCAGGGTGATGAGCAACTAGAATAAGTTGCCTTGACAGGTTGTGGAATTTCCATCACTGGAAATTTTTAAGAGTAGGTTAAACAAACACCTATTGGGAATAGTCTAGATCAGGGGTATCAAACACATGGCCTACCGGCCACATGCGGCCCCTAAAGCTATTTACTGTGGCCTGCAGTGACATTAGCATTAGTTATCTTTACAGTATCATTGTATGGAAAGGTTTCAGTGGTGCAGCCCTCAGGCTAATATACTAGTGCTCATGCAGCCATTGTGGTGATTTGAGTTTGAGACCCCTGGTCTAGATGGTACTTCATCCTGCCATAAGTGCAGGGGACTAAACTCAGTGACCTCTCATGGTCCCTTCCAGTTTCTATGATTCTATGGGAGAAGCAAAACTTCAAATCAGCAGTGCTGTTTGTGGGACTTCTGAGCTGTCAGAGTCTAAACAAGGAAGATTGAAATGATGCAAAGATTACAGCTGATGGTCAGGTGTTGCATGCCTCACTGTGCTGTTGCAGCAGCCCCTTCGGCAGGGGTCAGCAACCCAAGAGGGGAGAAGAGCCATCCCCCACCCCCATCCCCCCATGCCCCAAATCAAGTGAAGCAGTGGCAGCCCATTGGCAGCGGCCCAGGAGCAGCGCTGCCCCAGGGAAGGAGCCAGGGCACTAGCCCAGGCCCTGCCCCCTGACCGCAGGCCACACGCCTGGCTGGGGACAGGGCACAGAGCAGCAGCCGTGGACACAGGACCACCCGGCCTAGGAAGGGGCCGGAGCCGGGCCCCAGATCTCCAGCCCGATCCAGCCGGAGACTGGGAGAGGCAGGAGCCCCGCCAGGACCCGGGGCACTGGCACCGTGTGTCGGGCACCAGCAATGCCCCAGCCACAGCTCCCTAGCACTGGCAGGGGGGTGCACAGGAAGCGCACACTCCTTCCCTCCCTCCCTCCGCTGGCAGGGTGGAGCAGAGGGGCCCTGCCTACCAGCCAGCTGTCCCTCCCAAAAGCGGCCAGGGGAGACATACGGCTTGTGGAGGCGGGGCCCTGGAACAGCCCCTCCATGGAGTTCAGGCTGCTTCGACCCAGCCACCTCAGGCCCTGGATTGGGCCTGTTCAGCCCTAGAGTGGCTGGGTCGAAGCAGCCTGAACTCCACGGAGGGGCGATTCCAGCCGCAGCTCTCCCCTGGCAGCTTTTGGGAGGGACAGCCAACTGGAAGACGAGGCCCTTCTGCTCTGCCCTGCCAGCAGAGGCAGGGAGCATGTGCCACTCACATACCACCCCTGAGGACCAGGGAGTTGCAGTGCAATGGCTGAGCCGGCTCCAGGCAAGCCTGGAGTCCCCGGACACACCTGGCTCCCTGGAACAGACTTCCAGGGAGCCAGAAGGGGATGTTCAGTGAGCCATAGGTGGCTCACTGAGCCTGCATTGCCAATCCTTGCCCTAGGGGAAGCAGGGCACTACTAACACCACTCACTCACCAAGGGGGCAGCAAATCTCCAGTGCCAGGGGAGTATCCCACCTGAGCAGTCTGGGCTCATCAAACAGCTCCCTGTTTCCACTGCCCCCAAAGCATCTTCCCTTTGCCCCCCCCTGCGCCAGGAGGGAGGGATGGAGGGAAGCCGATTTCCCCAAGCCTTGTCAGGCCAGACATGCATCCTCAGAGAAGCTGCCCTCTGTTGCAGGTGGCCAGGGGCCTCCAGACTTTGACATCCCCAGTAGCTGCCTTTTTTCTGTTTGTTCCATCAAGCCATCAGCTCACTAAATATCAATATTTCCAGACATCACTGTTTTCATATAGGATTTTACTGCTGAGTCTGCCACAGATTCTGGTGACTGTTCTCATTAGGCATTGAGTAAGCAACAATCAGTATATGAGATTGTCTACTTTTTTCTCCCACTGCAAACAAATGTAAAAATCCAAAGAAGGTACTGAAAATGAAGCCAGATTGAGCCATTGAAAATCAGTTAAAAGTTTAAATTAGATCCTTCCAGCCTGCTTGGAATTAATAATAAAAGGGTTGTCATGGAGGAATTTAAATACTGGAGGTTCTTTGTCCAAATAATTATTTCTGGCTAATTTTCCTTTCTCAAAAAATGAACCATCTAAGGAACATAAATAAAATATGCATTAATAAGGAAGCCATTGTCCCAGTCGCTCCCCCCAAAGAGAGACGGACAAAGAGGAGTGATTTGCAATTTTAATTTTGCACTTACCCAATATTTGATCAAGGGGCCAAATGAAAGCTGGAAAGGACATTTCCATTATCTTGGCAAGACCAGATCATTTTGACAGGGCTTCAGAAATGGCCTGGAGATAGTCAACAAAAACCAGAGAGGGTGGGGCGAGGAAGAGATTTCTGTTTCTCAAGTCTCAGTGTGTTTTTCTGGGAGGCCCTCATGGTTTGTCCCATTTTTCATTCACCAGCTGTTTAGAACTATATATTTAGATCATTGGCAACAACTCTGTGGACTTTTAGCATTTCACACCATGGCCACTTGGAATGGGAGTAGCAGGGACAGAACCATGGTGTCCAAAAGACACAGACATCTACCACATGAGCTAAAGGAGATGGTCTGCTAGCTTCCATCATATGGGGTTTTCCATGCATAGCTGAGTAGTTCTGAGCTCATCCAGTAGAGCAGTGGTCATCAAACATTTTTCCCCCCAACCCACCTCCATACCCCTCTACTAGGCAGCGACCACTCCACTGTAGGAGGGATGGGACACCCCCTCCTGGGAGCAGTGCTAGCCTGCCAGAGCACACAGGGCTGCTGCTCCCCTCCCCCTGGGAGGAGCGCTGGCTGGCAGGGGAGGGAGGGGCAGCAGCCCCCTCTCTGGAGCAGAGGTAGTGCCGCAACCCAGTACCTGTGGGTCTGTGACCCAGTACTGGGTCGCCACCCAAACTTTGATGACCACTGAAGTAGAGGGTAGTAGTGTGGATGCTAGTGCCAGTGTATCCTGGGCTTCTGAATGATACGAATATAGAAACACATTGGTCCGTGACCTGCCTGTGCCTCACCTCACCTCACCTCCCACTCCCAGCAGCCGCCCTTGCTGCTGGTAATGACAGTGACTTTAGGAGTCCCTCACTTTCTCTGAGGAAGCTCACCCCACAAAAACACACCACACTCTACATACATGTGAGCTTCTGGGACTTGGAGTGCCAAGCTGAGCTTTCTTTTGGTTCCCTCCTCAGAGCTAAACCTTCTTCAGATAACACCCCCAGCAAGTCTAGCCAGACCCCTCGCCAACCCCTGTGATTGCCCCATCACCATTCCAGATCTCCCTCCTGGAGATCCACTCTGCCTCCAGCTGTTCCACTGACTAATCCCAATAGGCTCCATTCCCCTCCAGTGATGTAACCTGCCTCAACAGCTCCTTCTCAGCCTAGCTTTATACCAGTGTGGAACAAAACAGCTGCAGCCCAGGGGCTGGGCTATTTTAAGAAGTAAAGGGGATCTCTCTCCACAGAGCGTCTCAAGGCCAGTCACAGAAAAACAATATACAGAAGGTGAAAAGAAATGGACACCAGAATGGATAAGCGTTGAGTTAAGCCAGCAGCACTCTGAGTCTGTAGAGAATGAAGGACTGAGGAGAGGCAGGAAGTGGATTCTTCAGGCTGCTTCAAACACAGGGCTGAGCATCAGGAGTGGATCTGTGCCAGCCGCATGCCCACAAGGCAGGGTTGTTGCTGACTTCAAGCTTTGTAGAATATAGAATACAAGGGTTGGAAGGGACCTCAGGAGGTATCTAGTCCAACCACCTGCTCAAAGCAGAACCAGCCCCAATTAAATCTTTCCAGCCAGGGCTTTGTGAAGGTGGGTGTTAGTTGCCAAGTATGAAGATTCCACCATATCCAGTTAACCCATTCCAGTGCTTCACCACCCTTCTAAGGAAAAAGTTTTTCATAATATCCAACCTAAGACTCCGCTACTGTGACCTGAGACCATTGCTTCTAGTTCCGTGATCTGCTACCACCAGGGCTTAGTACACACTTATTAGGAATTGACAGGAGTTATGCAAGCTACTCTGGTTTCTTAACCATTGATTTCTTGACTTTCCTTTAGCATACTGTCTCTGCTGTGCTGCACCTCAGGAGATGCATTCCCACTGACACAGTGCTATGCCTTCTGAGGATTTGTTTTAATTTAATTGATTTCCAGATTGGTTAAGCAGGTCTTCACCACCACTCACTTGATCTGGATATAGCAATCTGATGGTGCTGAATTCACTGCCATCAGTGCATACTGTTGTCAGAGCTGAATTAAGGGGCCTCAGGACCACAGGCTGTCTACCACTGTTGGACCCCCCCCCCCAACATGGGCGCCAGCTCCCCACCACAGTGTCCTACAGGTGGGCTGGCACTGGGGGGCCCTGGGGCCAGAAGCCACTCTTCACTCTGGCCCCAGTCTGGATGCTCTGCCCCATGGATAGCAGGGCTGGATGGCACACAGTGTGGCCTCCAGTGCAGACCTCCAGGGCCACGGGCCCTGGAAGGCTGCACAGGAAACCGTACTGCACACCTGCTAGCCCCACCCCCAAGTGAAGTGAACATGAGCTAAGCCTGCCCTCACTGGTGGTGGACCAATCCACCCAGGGATGGGGGACAAGAACTGCAGAGCCTGGCCTCTAGCACCAGAGCCCCACCTTCCACACCCCAGTGCGAGCAGGGGACTTGACCCCCAGCGCTGCCCAGGCCACAGCAGCACTTTGCTAGGCTGTGTGGGGAAATGAGGGGGGACGGATCACACAGGGGCCTTAGGGACTGGAGCCCACAGCCCCCTTCTAAGCTGCGGCCTGTGGCTTCAGCCCCTATAGCCCCTGCATTGATTTGGCCCTGACTGTTGTCAGTCATGAACCAGGTGGACGACTGACAGGCTGTTAATCAATGACTGCATGCATGAGCTCCCTACGTGTAAACTGCCCGTTTTCTGCAGTTAACCAAGGCACTCCTTCATGATCGAATGAATCAACATGACCACAGATCTGTTCAGAATGAAGACACTTTGGCCAGGTTCATTCCAAAGAAGCACAACAAGAAGCAACTTACAGTCTTCCAAGTATACTTCAGATATGTGTGCCCTGATGCAATGGAATGGCTCACTTGACAGCAAGATTGTCTGTCATCTCCTAAGCCAGACAAAGCTATTTCCTCTGACCTCCATTTTATATACTTTCATGGATGGGTTTCGCTCTGCCCCTGTTGCACAGGTAGTTGCCATGCTCTGATGGTACCTAATCCAACCTAGCTCCATGTATGGGGGACTGGACTAAAACATATCAATATATCATACTGTTAGGACATTGACAAGGGGAAATAGAATGTCATCTCTTCAGTAATATCAGGTCCCAGTGCTACTGTCTCAGTGTCTTGGTACTTTCTATTTATAATGTCTTGAAGTAGCAAAATACCAGGTGCACCCAAATCTTAGCCAGATACTATGAATTTCCATGACTGCTTATAGCAGGAGTCAGTAACCTTCCTAAACAACTATGCCGATCCTCTCCCTGCCCCTCTCCAAGTGTCAGTGAGGGAAAGCTCCGCAGCCCACTCTGAGCAGCAGATTGGTGGCTGGGTGTGGGTCTGAAGCTCACTTGCCTCAGTGGCAAGGGGCAGGTCAGAAGCTTGTTCCTTGCAGGGCAGCAGCACTGATTCTGGGGACCCTCTTTCCAGTGGCAAGACCGGCAGCAGAGACAGCGCGCTGCGTGCCACTCAAAATCAGCTACAGGTAGCATGCATGCTGTAAATTGCTGACCCCTGCTTTACAGACGACTGTGATTTTCCACATCCTTGACCATACTTTGCCTTGGATTTTGCATCCTGACCTAGTTTTCCAGGCCTCACATTTCATCTGTGACCTGTTATATTAGCCTTATGCCTTAGGCTCTCACTTTCTACTACATATATGATCCCTGAGGACAGCCTAGTTCCATCCTGCCTTGAGTCCCCTTCAGGTATCTGAAGGTCACTATGAAATCCACCTCACTTTTCTTTTCTGTAGACTACACAAGCCCAGTTCCCTCAGCCTCTTCTCATAAGTCATATGCTCTAGCCCTCTCATCATTTTAGTTGTCCTCTGCTGAACTCTCTCCAATTTGTCCACATCCTTCCTGTAGTGAGGGCCCCAAAACTGGATGCAGTACTCCAGATGAGGACTCACCAGTGCCAAATAGAAGGGAATAATCATTTCCCTCCCAGCTGCTGGCAGCGCTCCTACAAATACAGCCCAATATGCCATTAGCCTTCTTGGCATAAGGACACACGGTTCACTCAGATCCAGCTTCTTGTTCACTGTAATCTGCATAGGTGGTCTTAGAAAGTGGGAAGTGTGGGCAGCTGCCCAGGGCCCCACACGGGGAGGGGGTCTCACGACATCCCTGGTTGCCACAGGATCCACACCTGCTAAGACTGCCTGTGACTGCCACCTCCCTTGGAGCCAGAGGCCCTCACAGGGGGTGGTGACGCCAGTGGTGGAGTGAGGGGTCCTGGCAGAGGGGGTTGGAGGCCACAGCAGGGCGGGGGATCCTAACATGGAGGTCCTCTGGGAGGATGGAGGCCATGGTGGGGCTGGGGACTGCAGCAGGAGCTGCTCCAGGGCTGGGAAGGCCCTGGCAAGGCTGGTGGCTGGGAGTGTGGCAGGGCCAGGCACACTGGGGGGGGTAGTGGGGGCCATGGTGGGGCCAGGGACCCTGATGCAAGGCAGTGACAGGGCTGGGAAGGCCCCAGAGAGGGAAGCAGGGGCCTATAGAAGGGCCACAGGGGCAAAAGTCAAGGATGGGGCCCCCCATGTCGTGTGTGTCGGGGGGAACCCTAAGATCTCCCCAGGTAACGTGCAGGTCCTTTTCTGCAGAACTGAGGCCTAGCCAACTGGTCCCCAGTCTGTAACAGTGCATGGAATTCTTTTGTCCTAAGTGAGCAACACTGTACTTGTCCTTGTTGAATCTCATGAGAGTTTATTTTATTTTATTTTATTTTATTGGCTCAATCCTCCAGTTTCTCTAGGTCACTCTGTATCCTTCCCCTGCCCCCAACTTAGTGTCATCTGCAACTTTGCTGTGCCTTTTTGATAAACTCAGTCTGGGACACCATAAATCCTGTGCACGCATGAGGAACGGAGATGAAATACTTGGGACACACTTAGCCCAAAAGCAGAGGCGTCGCTGGCGCTGGGCACCTGGGGCACGTGCCCTGAATCCTAGCGCCAGAGCCCCAGATCTCCAGCCCGATCGGGCCGGAGATCCAGGACCCAGTTGCCGGTGGCTGCGGCAGCCCTGTCTCCAGCCAGGGATCCAGGACCTGGCCACCCGCGGCTGCGGCGGGGAATTCGGGGCCCGGCCAACTGCAATGTGGGGCCCGGCCACCTGCAGCCACTTCCGTCCCTGTCCCTGGCCAGATATCTGGGACCCGGCCCCCTGCAGCCACGGCAGGGAATCCGGGGCCCAGCTGCCTGCGGCGGCGGCAGCCCTGTCCACACCCGGGGATGCGGGGCCTGGCCATCTGCGGCCGCTTCCGGCCCCGTCCCTAGCAGGGGATGCAGGGCCTAGCCGCCCACGGTGACACGGTAGTTTCTGGCCCTGTCCCCGTCCAGGGGGTGGGGCCTGTGGGCTGGGGGTAGGGCCTGTGGGCCAGGGGCGTGGCCTGTGCCTGTGCCCCAGGTCCTTCCCCGGGCCAGTGACGCCTCTGCCCAGAAGGCTGGACTGGGTTTGAGGTGGGGGTGAATAATTACCCACAGACTGAGTCCAGATACTTGAGCTCTGTGCCTCTAACAAAGGGTGACATAGGAAAAGGGAAGCTGCTTTCAACAGTCACTACCCTACAGTCTTGCAATAACAGTGGTCATTCAGAAAGCAAATGGCCTGCCAATGAACTCTGGATGAAGGAAGTCACTGGAAGATTAGGAACCAACTCCCACCCCCCGGCTTTTCTTCCCCATTCCAGTTAGCTCTCAGAAGCTAAGGTAAGTGGTTTGCCCCTGGACCTTGATAGCTATTTGTCTATTCCTATACCCTAGAGCAGTGGTTCCCAACCAGTGTGCCGGGGCACACTGGTGTGCCACAGCAACACCTAAAGTATGCCACGAGCATCCCCAAGACCTGACGTTAAAGTTCTTTCCCTGCTCAGCCCAGCCACGTAGGCTGTGCAGGGCTGGGAAAAGGCAGGGTTTAAGGTAAGGGGGAAGGCACTGGAATACAGTTCCGGGACCCCCTATTTTTAGGCAGGCAGCCTTGTAGCCCCCCTAAAAATAGAGGAAGGCACTCAAACATGGAGTTCCAGGGGTCCCGCTAAAAATAGCACAAGCAGCTGGAAGGCAGCGTTTTGGTAGCTCCACCTTAAGCCCAGGCAGCAGATTGCTGTGGGAGGCCGGGAGTGTGTGAATCTCCCTCTGCAGAGCACCCCTTGTGCTGTTCCCCACATGGCTCCCCTTGTTCTCTTTTGCCGCCCCTACCCTGGTCTGCTCTCTAGACTCACTTCTGCCACTGCACACAACTCCTGACCTCCTCTGCTTTGCCACCCCTGCTCTACTATCCCTACTACGCCACATAGCGGCATTTCCAAAACACTGAGACACTGTTCATGAATATTCATAAGTAATTTAAGTTAAATTGAATATTCATGGTTTTTTTAATGATGGTGTGCCTCAAAAAATTCGAAGGTCTCAAGGTGTGCCATGGCAGAGAAAAGGTTGGGAACCACTGTCCTAGAGCAGGGGTCTCAAACTCAAATAACCACAAGGGCCACATGAGGAGTAGTACATTAGCCCGAGGGCTGCAGCACTGAAACTTTTTCATACAATATTGCAAATATTGGTAATAATAGTGTCATTGCAGGCCACAGGAAATCGCTTTGGGGCTGCGTGCAGCCCGCGGGCCACGTGTTTGAGACCCCTGCCCTAGAGCCACCCACTCTTCTTGGGAGAGGCCCAGAAAAGCAATGGCAGGAGGGGCAATGGGCCTAGATTGAGATGCACTGGCACACACACAGGGAGGTCACCTTTGTAATAGCACTTCAGGACTGAAGCTGAATTGGCATTTGGCAGAGCAAAGTAAGAGAAAGCTTTGGAATAGCACGTGCCTACTTCGGCGCCACCATGCAGCAAAGTAGAGTCAGTTATTCAGTGGTCTCATAATCATTACCATTGATTCCCAATTTTCTTCTAATTATTAACACACAAATCTTCCCCCATTCTGGCAGGATGTGCAAGGCATGGGAAGGGCCTCTTTGCTCCAAAGCAGCTGATGGAAGGTCCTTGGCCGGTCAGAACAGCTCCAATTTCCTCCCAAGCAGTATTCACATTTAGATTCCTGGCAAGTATCTGGGACCTGGCACTGCACTGTTAGGGACACGCCCCTCCATCCATGCACCCAGGCACTTCCTTCCAAGGCTTTCAGTGGAAGCACATGACAGAAAACTTACTTGGCTCCATTGCCAAAGCAGAACAGTGCATGTCTTGCCTCAAATGAAGGGGAGTTACAATGATCTCAAACCAAATTTCTGCTCAGCATTGGCTCCATGCACCCTTCCTGCCTCTGTCCACGAGTCCAAGTATGAAATCCAGGGATGGGCTTTTCATCCAGGCCTTGGCAAGTGTTTTAGTGCTAAGCTGAATGCTAGAGGATGCAAAATGAAAGTTCTTCCTTTCTTTTCTTTCACCTTGCGAGCCTAGTGGCTAAGCGCAGACCTGTGGCCCCAATCACACACCGGCCCTTTTGAAAAGAGAACAACTCCCCTGAACATTCATAGTAGACTAGAGCGGGGAGGGGAGCATGTTTCGTTCTTCCCTCTTCCCCTGTCATTTCTAGGCATTCTGCTGCTAGCTTCACTGCTGGCTGGCTGTGTCATGAGAAGTGTTTCTTCCATCTCAGGATTTTATCTTCTCCTGTGCAGGTCTAGATTAAGGCTGGACTTTAGGGGCTGCAGTACCAGACCCTAGGCTAAAGAGACTCCACTGCCACTGTCCTGCAATAATCCAACCGTGCTCAAACCAGCACAGAGTCCACCAAGCTCCTGCAGCTCAGGGTGGCTTGGCAGGTCTCCTCTGCTAGCACTGGGTGCCCCCATGGGTGGCCTGACAGCACTCCTGGCCCTGGAGGGCTGCTGCCAGAGGCCACAATGTACTCCAGCCAGCTCTGCCCCTGCCCCCACTCCTGAAGTACTGCTGCTGAGTGCTACCCCACCACTGGGCTGGCTGGTCTGCCAGAGCAGGTCCCAGGGCTCCCCACAGCACTCGTGCTGCCCTGCCCCACATGGCTGGTGGGTCTGCTGGGCAGCTCGAGGGCTGGCATACCTGAGTGCCACCCCATCCACAGGTTGTGGTACTCTAAGATCTTGGGGGAGGACCTCAAAAGTGGGCAGCCCAGGGCCTTCATCCAGCCTGCTCCTGTTGTGCTGTTCTAGGCAGACATTGTGCTAGGTCTAATAAACCAAAAAAAGGCTGGGCCTGCTCATTATTTAGATGGGACAGACAGAAGAGAAAAATGAATTTTCTCTGAAATCTGGATAATGTGGAAGTGATTTCCCAGGATGAACATCCCAGTCCCAGACTCACACTTAGCTGTAGGCTTCATGCAGCTGTGAGAGACTGCATGTCACTACAGCATCCTGTGTTGTCCAGCAGCTGATTGAATCACTACCACTCAGCTTCTCAGCTCTCTGTATCCAATGGAACAATATTCCTGAGCTCTTCTGAGTGCAAAACTTGAGGGAGAAAAACAAGGCATTCTTCTTAGCAAGTCATGCTTGCAGAACTTGCTCCCTTTGCAAATACACCAGCACCCAAACACACTTATAAAACACTGCAAGATGCGTCTGTCAAGGCTGGATTTACACTGGCTGTGCCTGGCTAAAGTCTCCCCATCTCTGCCCTTGTAAAGTAAAGTCTGAAAACGTGGAGGGGGTAAAGATGGGGGATTGTGCCCATTTTGGCTCTTTGTAGTGTCTAGAAAAAGGGAAATTCTTTCAAGCTTTCCATTAGTTTTCTGTATTAGAAATTCATGCCCTCTCTGCTCTGTTTTTACTAAAGCTCTGGATGATCAGAGCACTGACAATGGTTAGTGAGTCAATGAAATGTGATTAACTGAGAGGGGCTGTGATTTTTTTCAAAATTCTAATTGGCTTAGGTGCTGTAGCTATAAAACATATCTACTTACATGACTCAAATGCCTGAATAATGTTTAGAAGAAAAGATGCTCTTGAGAAAGATTTGGTACTATCTGCACTACAATTAAGGGACTAAGAAAGCTCCCAGGAGCAATTTACCAGTCCCTTTGGACTCCTTTTCAGGTAGAATATGGAAACCCAAAAAGGTTATTCTCTACACACACACTAAGAAGCAACCCCATGATCAGCAGAGTACTGTCTAACTCCCCCACCTCCCTGTGCTGGCATAGGGATGAATCGGGATGTGTGCAACTTCTAATGAGTTCTTCAGCTCCACCAGGGAAAAACGAACTTGATGCTCCTGTTAGCTTTGGGTATGAGGGAAAATATAATGCCAATCTATAAAATAGGGGCATAAGGACAACTCAAAGAATTACAAACCAGTCACCTTAACTTCAGTACCTGGAAAGATAATGGAGAAGACAATCCAGCAGTTAATTTGTAAACACTTAGAAGATAAACCAGTGATAAACAGGAATCACCATGAATTTGTCAAGCACAAAGTGTAAAACCAACCTATTAGCTTTCTTTGATAGGGTACCAAGCCTGGTGGATATGGGAAATGGGAGGTGTGGTACATCTTGACCTTAGTAAAGCTTTTGATACTGTCTCATGACCTTCTCATGAACAAACTAGGAAAATGCAACCTAGATGGAGTTTAGAATTAAAATGCAAAATGATTTAGACAAACTGAAGAAATGGCCTGAAGTAAATAAGATGAAATTTTGATAAGGACAAAAGCAGACAGAGTACTCCACTTAGGAAGGAAAAAATCAGTTGTGCACATGCACAATGGAGAATGGCTGCCTAGGAAGCAGTACTGTGGAAAGGGATCTGGGTGTCATAGTGGTTCATAAGTTAACTATAGGTCAACGGTATAACACTGTTGCAAAACAAGCAAACATCATTCTGGGCTGTATTAGCAAGAGTGTTATAAGCAAGACTCAAAAAAATTCTTCTGCTATACTCTGTGCTGATAAGGCCTCAAGTGGAGTATAATGTCCACTTCTGGGAGCCACATTTCAGGAAAGATGTGGCCAAACTGGAGAAAGTCTAGAAAAGAGCAACAAAAATGATTAAAGGTCTAGAAAACATGACCAATGGAGGACATATTGAAAAAACTGAGTTTGTTTAGTCTGGAGAAGAGAAAACTGAGGTGGGGGACAGACAGACACAGTAACAGTTCTCAAGCACACAAAAAGCTGTTACAAGGAAGAGGAAGAAAAATCTTTCTCTAACCTCTGAGCATAAGATGAGAAGAAATTGTCTTGAATTACAGCAAGGGTGGTTTAGGTTGGACATTAGGAAAAACTTCCCAACTGTCAGGGTACTTAATCACCAGAATGAATTGCTGAGGCAGGTTGTGGAATATCTGTCACTGGAGGTTTAAGAGCAGGTTAGACAAACATATGTCAGGCATGGTCAAGATTCTAGCTCAGGGGTCTCAAACATGCAGCCCATGGGCCGCATGCGGCCACTAAAGCTATTTCTTGTGGCCCGCACCGACACTATTCTTACCAATATTTGCAATATTGTTGTATGAAAAAGTTTCAGTGGTGCGGCACTCAGGCTAATGTACTAGCCCCATAAGGCCCTCTACTGGTCCTCATGCGGCCCTCATGGTGATTTGTGTTTGAGACCCCTGTTCTAGCTAATACTTAGTACTCCACTGAGTTCAGGGGTCTAGACTGGAAGATGTCTCATGGTTAAGGTTACCAGATGTCAGACAAAAGGAGGACATTTCCTCCTTTTTACCTCCATGCCCTCCATCCAGCAGGCATTTTAAAAATAGACGATTTTGTCTAACTTTTTACTTGCAGGGGTTAAAGTATGCTGGAACACCCTGGAACACTCTATTTTTAGGAGAAAATGTTCCAGGGCCCCCTAAAAACAGAAGAATATTACATTAATGTTACATTTTCTCCATCTGTCCTCCAATGTCCTCCTTTTCCTACTTCCCTGTCCTCCATTCCATGCTTTGGTGCATGGTCCCTTCCACTCCTGCACTTCTATGAGTCCAAAAAAACCCAAGCAGGGTTATTTTTAACATTTTTGGGTCATTTTTATACAACAAGGGTACAACCTCACTTTGTTTTCCTGTGCAGCTCACCTTTGAACCATGCTGTGGAATCATGCACTGCTCCTTCTACCTGGGAATCAGTCCTCTTCTTAATCTAAGACAGTGTTCTTCAACAGCTGGCACCAGTCCCTGAGATTTCCTTGCCACAGTTTAGGGAAGCAGAAAGCCAGTCCATTGTATTGAGAAGGTTGAAAAACATTGATCTAAGTGATGCCAAGTGCACACCTGTAACCATACTACCTATAACTGCCTCACTCTTGCAGCACTCCAATTAGTGATGGTAAGTCAGAGCTGGAACTAACAGGCGGCAGGGCTCTTGCGTGATGTCAGGAAACAGTCATTGACGTGCAGGGAAGCGTCTGACTGGCAAATGCTGCCCACATAGATTTCTAATGTGGTCAGGCTGCCTCAGGACTATTATTTGCACTCACAGCATATGCCCCTGTGGATGCTTTTTTTAACCTTTGGAGCGGTGCTCAAACAGATGCTGAGAGCAGGGAGTGTCAGCAAAAGACTGAAATAACCACTTACCCAGCTCTCACTTCTTTGCTTTACCCTTTTAAAAGCTAGCAAAAATAGCGTTCTGGGGAACGATGGGTGGAGCTGGATCTCTGGAAGGAGACAAAGAGTCTCAAGCACCAGAATATGAAACAGCATCATGATCCCATTCCCAACAGCTCTGCCTATTGGAAGCCAAAGCAAGGCAGTTCCTGTACTGGGAGGCACTTTAAGGGTTAAAACTGGAGGCCTTGCAATGCTGGCTCTGTCACTGGTGGGTTATAGTCCATAAAACACTGATGTAAAGTCTGAGTCCTTAGGGTTGGTGTGCCCCCCCCCCCCCGGTAAGGTCTTAGTCTTGGTCTCAGCATCAGTGGCCATATCAGGAAGGACAGCAGCCATAAGCTAAGTAGCAGGTAGTCACACCTTCACATGCCTGAAATTACTTCAAGACAAGGTAATATCCAGCTGTTAAGAAGGTACTATTATTCTCATAGTACTTCCCACCACTAGATAAGGAAACATCTTAAGATGCTTAAAGGAAACTTTGTTGGACCATTCTGTAAGTTCCTCTATCTTCAAAGCTTCTGACGAAGTAGGATTTTCTTCCACAAAAGCTCATGCAAAAAGTAAATTTGTTAGTCTTTAAGTGCCAGAGGACTCCTTGTTTGTTTGTTTTGTTGGTTAGGATTCTGTCTGGAAAGGACTCACTTATCAACAGTTATCGTTGTAAAATCCACACTTCTTATTGTTTTGGCTTCATTGGACTCACTTCTCCATTGTTTCTGTCTGTTGCACAACTAAGGCTATGTCCACACATACATTATTATTTCAAAATAACTTATTTTGAAATGAGTTATTTCAAAATAAAGTCCTTATTTTGAAATAAGTTAATTTGAATTAAGAAAATGTTAATTCGAATTAAGGGAAAGGCTGCTTTCAAAACAGCTGTTATTTCGAAATGGTTATTTCAAAATAAGGCCATTTGGACATGTTGTTTCGCAACAACATGTCCAAATGGCCTTATTTTGAAATAACCATTTCGAAATAACAGCCGTTTCGAAATGAATGGGGTTTAAGCTGTTTCAAAATGACAGTTCTCATTTCGAAATGACAGAGCCTGTCATTTTGAAATAAGAAAACGTCGTGTGGACATTCAGTTTTTTATTTCGCAACAACCAGTGTTGTTTCGAAATAAAAGACTCGTGTGGACCTACCCTAAGAGAACTACGTGTGATCTATTAAGTTGTGATTGGTTAAAGTTATTTTTCAATATCTTAGGACTGATCAAAGAATTACTTTGTAATATGATTGGATAAGGTATAGCTAAGCAAGACTCAATGTTTCTCTATAAAAATTGGGGCCTAAGAGGGAGACCAGCTAGAAGAAAAAAGAGGAACAAGAAGAATTTACCTCCAAAAACACCACCCCAGATGAAAGCAGCTAAAATCATTTGCACCACCATGACATGCAGAATCCAGAGGAGATGACCTTGCCTGGCCACCAGGGAGAACCTGCCTGCCAAATCAGGGCTGATGAGCATAGCATTGTATGCTTAGCATGTGTACTGTGTTTGGTAATTGTTAGTCAATAGATGTTTTAAGGTTATTATTGTGCAAGACTCTCTTTCTGGTAAAAGATCCTGCAACCCCGCAAATTTGGGAATGGGTGGGGGTGCTAATAGTAACCAGGTTAGCTTTACCCAGAGCCCTAAGGACTGGAAAGAATGCCCCTGAGACCTAGAGTGTGAATGTGGTAAGGATAGGTGCCTTCCCCTCAAAATCCTACAGACTGGGAAAAGGTGGGGTTCCTGAATGTGTGAGTAACACCCTACTTTTGCTGCAGAGCTGGAGAGGTCTCAGTGACTTCAAAGGGTTTATAGATAAATTGGACCTAGCTAAATTGGAACAGTGGGCCAATAGAAATCTTATGAGGTTCAATAAGGACAAGTGTAAAATCCTGCACGTGGGACGAAAAACCCCCATGCACAGCTACAGGCTGGGAAACATTCAGCTAAGTAGCAGCAGTGTAGAAAAGGCCCTGGGGGTCATGGTGGATGGGAAGCTAGATATGAGTCAGCAGTGTGCTCTTGCTGCCAAAAAGGCCAATGGCATACTGGGCTGCATCAAAAGAAGTATTACCAGCAGATCAAGGGATGTGATCATTCCCCTCTATTCTGCACTGGTGAGGCCACATCTAGAATACTGTGTTCAGTTTTGGGCTCCCCACTACAAAAAGGACAGGGATATGCTAGAAAGAGTTCAGAGGAGGTCAACCAAAATGATAAAAGGGCTGGAGCACAAGCCCTATGAGGATAGACTGAAAGCATTAGGCTTATTTAGTCTGCAGAAGAGAAGATTGAGGGGGGATTTGATAGCAACCTTCAACTACTTGAAGGGATGCTCTAAGGAAGATGGAGCTCGACTGTTCTCGGTAATAACAGAGGACAGAACAAGGAGCAATGGTCTCAAGCTGCGGTTAGGGAGGTTGAGGCTGGATATTAGAAAAAACTTTTTTACTAGGAGAGTGGTGAAGCCTTGGAATGAGCTGCCAAGGGAGGTTGTGGAATCTCCATCTTTGGAGGTGTTTAAGGCCCGGCTGGACAAAACCATGACTGGGATGGTTTAGTGGGAGTGATCCTGCCTCTGGCAGGGGGTTGGCCTAGATGACCTATGAGGTCCCTTCCAACCCTATGATTCTATGATTGTTGCCAGTTGTGTGTATTGTGCTGCAGGGGACAAAGCAGTTCTCCCCCTTCCCTACCTCTCCTTTCAACAAAATAGGGCAGGGAATCCATATACATGTTATGAATAGTTCCTATCATTGGGATTCTTCCCTCAGTATTAATGCCAGGACCCCTAACCCAACCAGGTTTAGACAATATGACCCCTCCTTGTCCATGTGCTACAGGAGATCTCCATTCCCACCCAGGCATAGAAGTCTTGTTAGTAACAAGCATCTCTTTCTACTCATACTCAGCTGCCTAGGATTAATGGCCACTTCACAGATCCTGCAGCTTCCACTTCTGACGGTGGCTTAGAAACAAGGATGTTGACTGCTCCTCAGACCTTGGTGATCACAGAATGGAATCTGCCCCCCCCACGTCACTTTCTCCTGAGCTCCAGATGGTGGCCTATAGAGCTGTGCTGGGGGTGGGAGTCCTTAGTGCACTCTGGTTCAGGGTGAAATAGAAAAGCTGAGTCCACATGCTGACGCATCTTAGCTGGGGAACAAACAGCTCCCCAGAAACACCAGGAGACTTCAGTGAACTCCTCACCAGGTGCTCTTGCCTGTTCTCCATCCCTGGTATCTTCACCCCCACTGGTCAATGCTGTGTGCTTCCTGTCCCCATTGCTCTCCTCATCACGAGACGATCCCATCCACCTCTTCAACATGCAATCCCCTTCCTTTTGCTGTTTGATTCTGCAAAGTCCCACTCTCCTCACCATGTTATCGCAGAACGTCCCTATCTTTCTGCCTGCACAAGGCTGTGTGTTCCCTACCTATTCATACAAGGCAATTGTACATGGTCTTAATCCAGTTCTTGAATGAATTTATAGTTGCTGTCTAATCAGGTCAGTTTCCAAAGGGATAGCTGTGTTAGTCTAGTCCAGCAAAGCAAAAACTGCTGTGATTTGCTGTTACTGTATGGCCAGATCCTATATTTTACACCCCCTTTGCATTTATTTTCATTCCATTCTGTAAGTTCACCCATCTTTGAAGCATCTGATGAAGCGGGATTTTCTCCCATGAAAGCTCATGTGTAAGATAAATCTGTTAGTCTTTAATTGTCACACGACTCGTTTCTTTTTCTAATCAGGGCTGGCCTTACCATGAGGCGAACAGAGGTGGCTGCCTCAGGTGCCAGATTTGGGGGTGGAAAGGGTGCCACTAGGACCCAGAGTGTAGAAAATTATGTCTGCTGCTGGCGCATATGTATTCTCTCTGCTCTAGATCCACAGAGATGGTGGAGTGCTGTGCTGGAGGAAGGAGGGCACAAGAGACATAACAGGCAAGCAGGAAAGAAGGTCAGAGAGAATAACAGAAAGCAGCAGGAGCTGCAGAGAGAGAAGGGAGGAGGCGGAGCCTCTTATGTACCTCTCTAGCATCCCCAGGAGCCTGGACTGATTAACACCAGCTTCTCAGGGAGTTTCCTGTTTCCTGCTACTTCCCTGAACCCACTTGAGGAGAACAGGAAGTTAACTGAAGCAGTAGGAGCCAGTTAGGCCCAGAAGACACTGATATCTTCCTTCACTCAGGCCCTGGTACTAGCTTGCTTATTTGTCCGATTCAATTGCGTGTTGAGAGCCACTATAGGTGGCACAGAACAGCAGTCACGAGTGAAAGAAGAGCATTCAGAAAAAGAGACAGCAAAGGAAGCTTTTCTGTCTAGGCAGGAAGGAGCTCTCCTGAGATACATAGACACAATGTCCACAGTGAGGCTTCCAGCCCCACTGAGAATGTGAGTGGTGAGGAGATGCCTGATCTTTCAGTTAGTCAGAGTGGAGATCACCTGGCAGCTACTGCAGCATCCATATCCAGGGGTTAAAGTATAATTTGGAAGGCCCTGAAAACCTCCTAATCGAGCAGGCCCCCTTCCCGCATCGGTGGGCCCCCCTCCTGCACCCTAGCTCCTGCCCCCAAAAATGCCAGCCCTTCACCCAGCTCCTGCCCCCCATATGTCAGCCCCCCACCCCAGCTAATGCCTCCATCTCAGCTACTGCCCCCAAAACACCTACCCTACTCCCATCAGACCACTTTTCCCACGACGTTCCCAATCCCCACTCACTAAGCTCCCTGCCCCCATTCCAGCCCTCCTAACCCCCCAACCCCAGCTCCTCCTCAGCCCACCATCCCAACTCCTTCTCCTTCCTCCCCATGCACCCTCCCTGCTCCCATGCTTTCCCCACTGGATGCTTGACCACCTCAACCCTCCCCAAGCCCCCTTTGTGGTGTTTTGGACTACCTAGGGTCATTGGGGTTGCCATAGTGATAAATGGGAGAGTCGTTTAGGTGCTAGGAAAACCTGTCTGTCTCCTCTCTCTCTCTCTCTCTCTCTCTCTCTCTCAGTTCTCTTTCAATAAAGACTTCTTATACAGCTCTGAATATGCTGTCCTCCTTATTGATTTATGATCTCCCTTAAAACTCTACACCCTTACCTGGCCAAAGAGATGGGCAGGGGGCAGGAGGCCATGGTGCTGGCTGGCCAGTGGACTGGCAAGCAGAAGCCCAGGCCGGAGACTGGGGCCAGGCCGCGCGCACAGCCAGGACCCAGCCAGAAGAGGCAAGCCACCACAGGCTGCAAAGAAAGGAAGGAGAGGTGACTGGGCTGGCCCCAGCCCACAGCCTCTCCCTTCCACTGGCCTAGAAGGGATGCACCAGGACACTGGGTTCTGGCATGCCCTTCTATTTTTAGGGGGCCCTGGAATGGCATTCCAGGGTGTTCTCCCTTACTTTAACCCCTGTCCATATCTCCATCTCAAATGAATGTAACCGTGCACATTCCTGAAGCAAAGTGTAGATCAGAGAAGATGGCGGAGGTGCAAGAAACAGCTAATGTTGAGTTTCATTCCTTAAGTCTAGATGATCAAGAACTGTGGACTCACTTGAGCAGTAACCTGAGGGAGTTTCTCGTACTGCATGGGCCACAGCAAGTGAAAAACTTCACATTCCCCAAAGACAATGAAAATAGAAGTTTCCATCCAACACATTAATGGTGTGAAATCCCCAATGGTGACAAAGTGGAGAGGCCATGGCTTATGTACTCAAAACCCCAGAATGCTGCATACTGTTTGTGTTGCAAACTCTTCCAGTCTAACGTTCAGCCACATTGGGTTCTACAATATGAGAGGAAAGAACAGAGGAGTGCAGACACAGATCCAAGAGTTAAAACCTTGAGCTTTTTTTGTCTCATGCAGTTCTCATTCACTGAACTTGGTGGTCAGTGATGCAGCATCAGCTTCCAGCGAGACTGCTGAATTTTTTAATGTAATTTAAAGCATCTATGTATTTTTCTCTGCATCAACTCATTGATGGCAAATTTTTAAAGCAAGATCTGCAAACATTTTCTCTGACCCTAAAACCACTGAGTGCCATATGGGAAAGTCAAATGGAGGCAATAAAGCCTATCAAACACCAAATTGGGAAGACAGATAATGCTATGACAGGAACTTTTTATGTGAGAACAATGGCAGAGGGAAATAGAATCACCAGAAACATACATAACTTGAAATTTCTGTGTGGTTTAGTGTTGTGGCATGGCATACTTTTTGAAATAAATGTTGTAAGCAAGAGATGACAAGGTGTTGACTTTCATATATCTGGAGCAATGGAACAACTGGACAAAGCAAAGTCATACCTACAGTCTTATTGGTCAGATGAGGGATTTCAAAACATTCTGAAGAATGCATAGAAGTTGGCAGAAGAACTTTACACTGAAGCTTTTTTCCCACCCATTCAAGAATAGAAGAGTTACCAAAGAAGACGACATTTTGATTATGAGACATGGGATAATCCCATAAGAGACCCTGAACAACAATTCAAAGTTGAATTCTTTATCCAGATGCTAGATTGTGCAATACAGTCAGTTGAAGAACGTTTCATGCAGCTTAAAGAACACAGCAGTATCTTTGTGATGTTATATGATATTCCAAAACTCTGCACTATACCCAAAGAAGACCAACACCAGCAATGCAGGGCACTAGAGACAGTGTTGACACATGATGCCATGTGCAATATTGATGCAAGTGATTTGGGTGATGAACTGAAAGCCTCTTCAAGACACATTTCAGCAGAATCAACTCCAAAGGCTGTTCTGGAATATATATGCACAACTAAGATGATCATCCTCTTTCTAAATGCTTATGTTGCTCTGCGCCAGGTGCGTTGCTGCCCCGGGGAGGGACCCAGGCACGGGCCCTGGCCCTGCTCCCGGCCCACAGGCCATGCCCCCTGGCCAGGGCGGGGCTGGAAGCAGCTGTGGGCCGCTGCGCACAGCTGGGCCTCGCGTCCTGGGCAGGGGCTGGGGACAGAGCAGCTGCTGCTGCTGCGGGCGGCTGAACCCCGGATCTCTGGCCCAGTTGGGCTGGAGATCGGGAGAGGCAGGGCCCCGCCAGACCAAGGGCGCTGGCACCGGGATTCAGGGCACAGGCCCCGTGGGCCCGGTGCCAGTGATGCCCCTGCTCTGCACATACTTCTAACACTTCCTGTAACAGCTGCCAGTCGAGAACGCAGCTTCTCCAAGGTGAAGTTAATAAAAACACATCTATGCTCCACAATGACACAGGAGAGGCTGGTCAGCCTTGCAACCATCTCAGTAGAGCATGAGCTGGCCCAGACTGTGAACCTTCAGGAAGCAGTTCAAATCTTTGTAATGAAGGCACAGAAAGCACCACTTTGATTATTCAAACAGATAAAAATGCCAGTGTTTACTATACAGACAAGAAAAGTTTTATTTGCTGTTCAGGTGTTTGAAAGTTACTTAAAATTTTTGAATAAGGTATTTTAAGTTGTTAGCTATCCTTCCTTGGGGTACGTAGCAGAGCAGTACCATGAGAGGAGTAGAATAGAAAGAAGGCAGAACTGAGACCTTTCAAAGTTTTGGCCTAAGAAATGAGGCACGGAAGCATCATTTGAGTGCCCTGCCTCAGGTGCCAAAATGTTGTGGGCCGGCCCTGCTTCCCATTCCAGGTCATAGTTCAGACCAGTGAAAGTCATGCTGGCATCTGCCTTGCAACCTCAGGTGCCTCACAATGCTTTGTTGCTCTAGCTCCCAACCTGAATCATTCAAACAACATGCAGATCACACCCTGAGTGCTTACATATAGCTGCAGTTTGGTCAAGCGTCTCTGAGCCCAGTAACCTTTCAGCAACCCACCAGCCACACTTTGACTTCCACTAGCTTTGGTTACTGTTTGTAAAGTGACCCCAATACCTTCACAGTGCCAAATTGTTTCAAGACTATGTGTTCTACAGCATCTGGCCCTCTCCAAGACAGGTCAGATGTTATAGATCCTTTGCCCCTGTAAGGGGTCAGCATTCATCAGTTTGCTCTTTAATTGGAGTTACCAAACAGTTCAGGTTAAAACACAAACACTAGATTCATTTGGATTAAAGAATAAAACAAGTTTATTGAACTATAAAGAGGTAGATTGTAAGTGAGTATAAGTAGAAGACATTAAAGTCAGAAATGGTTACAAGAGAAAGAGATAAAATGCTTTCTGATAACCACAACCTAACAAACTAGACTTGGCTCAAGACAAAAATCTTTACTAAATTTTCAAGTCAGGATCACTGCCAAAATAAAAATGCTGGTGTCTCTGTCTTCCAGGGAGCTGACTTCAGCAATCCTTGGCAACTTGTCTCAGTGGCCCCAGCAGTCCAAACTCAGGCTCTTACTCCAGGGTCCAGCTGCTCCCTATGCAGAGTCAGTCCTGTCATCTTTATCTGGCCCTTACTCCAGGGCCCAGCAGCCATTCCTAGCTTGAACTCAGCGTTGCAGTCCTTGCTTCAGGGCTTATAGCTGCTCCTTCACTAGAACCTGCCTCAGCCTGCAGGCCAATCAGCCTTCTCCCTGGAGTTCCTAAGGGTAACTGATCTCTGTAGGCTGCATGCAGCCTTTCTTATATGGGCCTGCCTGGCCCCAATTGGCTGCTTCCCTTTTGCTTTTGCAATTGACTGCTATGACCACAGCCTCTCCAGGGCCCTATTAATCCCTTTTCTGCTTGGGTGGGCTACCTGCCCCACCACAGACCAATTCAGACCAATATAGCAGTGTTCCATCTCCAAAATCAGGACTTGTCGACCTATGCCAGCCCCCATGCCAGCCTCACTCCCCCAACCCCTGGCAGATCCCAGGGGTGGGGCCAGCAGAGGAGAGGAGCCACTGCATGTGCGGTAGCTCTTGCAACCACAGGCCCTGCTAGTGGGGTGGGTCTAGCAGGGGGTGTAGCCACCATGCTGAGCAGTGCTGCAGGGCTAGCAGTCCTGTGTGCTGCTCATAATAGGCACTTACCATTTTTGGCAAGCATGCCAGGATTTTTTTACCCCTATCCTAAATGCATAGGGCACTGGCATTCCATTCAGTTCTCACACCAAAAAATAACCTTTGTTTATGCTGCTGTATACATGACAGCTTTTGGATGCTGTGCTAACTCTCCAAAAAAATCTTTCCATTGCTCTGAGGAAGGTCGTAGCATGATGGCAGGGATGCTCCTGGGGTGGACAGGGCCCAGGGCCAATAGACCTATGGGGGCCCCTGGCCCCTTGTGCTAGGGGGGTCACATTGGGCTGGCCCAGAGACTGGGCTCTGCTCTCCCTACCCTATCCCTGGGCCAGCTGGTCTGCCCTGGGAGTGGAGCGAGCTGTCCCAGCGGCTCAGCACCATGCTCCAGCTCCACCCCTGAAGGCAGCAGGGCAGGGGGAGTGGGCAGCAAAGTAATAGGGGGCCTGCAGAACATCACAGCTCAGGGCAGTCACCTCCTCCCCACCAAGATGGTGGTGCATGATGGTCCTGGAGCGTTCCAGCTGTTCTCCAAGAAGAAGAGACTCTGGCTCCTTCTGCAAAGAGTGCCAGCTCACTCCAGGGCAGGGATGGAGTTTCTGTTGTGCCAGGGCCATCCCTAGGGTAGGGCAAGCAGGGCGGCTGCCCAGGGACCCGCGCTTGGGGCATCCCTGTGTGGCCACACCACTGCCCCTCCAATGTTGGAGACCAAGTGAGCCAGCCAAAAGGGCAGCCAGGTTCAGTACTGCCGGTCCAGCCACCCTGCTCCCCCGCCACATGCACTGCTCTGGGCTCTGGGCCAGAGCAGCGGGGAGGGGGTGGGAGGCAGCACAGAGCCCATATTGTTACCCCCCACCCTGGCTGCGCCACCTTCTGTACCCTCCCCACAGCTCTGGCACAGAGCCTAGAGCACTGCACTTGCCCAGGAGACGGGGTGTGGACCGGCAGTACTGGACCAAGCTGCCCTTTTGGCCACTCGCCCACTCCCCGGCCTTCGGAGGGCAGCACAGGGGTCTGTCCCTCCCCTGGGTCAGCTAGCCCCGCCCCCTCAGTGCTGGGTTTGGGGCGCCGCAGAGGGTGATTTGCCCAGGATTCCACACCCCCCTAGGGACGACCCTGTGTTGTGCAGCAGGCCTCAGCCCCATGCAATAAAGCAGTGTCAGCACTAAAAGTAGGCTGGGGCAATGAGCTCTTGCATCTCCCAGAACCCCCCAGCACAAGAGCTACATCCTTATTTTAACTGGCCTCAGACACTGCCCCAGTTACAGAAACACAAGAGCACTAGCTTTCACAGGCCCTGATCAGTGGGAGATGAGGTTCAGAGCAAGAGAGTTTGTGGCCCAGAAACAGGATCTAAACCCAGAATGCCAGGCGAGACGTGAAAAATGCAGCTGTAGCCTGTTATCAAAGAGAAATGTACCAGGGTGAGTGAGAATCCAGCTTGGAGGCCCCAGCAACTCATACCTCTACAGCCAGCCCTGACCCTAGTGAGGTGTCCTAACCTGGTGTCCCAAGCAGGCCAGCATGTCCAGAAGGGCTCAGCACCAATGTTCCCTCTAATTGCTTGTAGACTGTGTGCACAAACAATTTCTTTGTGTGCGCAAAAACATTTCTTTGTGAGCACCAATATTAGCACTATTGAATTTTTTTGTGCACAGTTTATTTTGTTGTGTGCACAGGTTTCATGACCTGTGTGCACACGCACACGCGCACAGCTTAGAGGGAACAGTGCTCAGCACTGATAATCAAACAAGATTCCTCACAAGACCAGTGTGACACATCCGTAGTGCAACCTGGACTCTGGGTTGCTGTGCCCTCTTAACTCTAGCACACAGTACTGCTCAGACTGCTCTGCTAATGACAAGCAGCCCCATCAGCCTTTGCCCTCACACAGCCATTAGCTTGTGAAGTACATGCAGACTCTCACAGCCACTCATCAACTGTATCCAGGCAGACAACCACAAATTCCTCTAGCCTTGCATCCTAGCAGTGTTCATTTTATGGTGTTCAAGGCCCCATTGGTCAGATTAACCTTGTTAATTAAGTTCCCATACAGTCAAAGGGTACTAATATGCGCCAGCTTTTGATGTGCCAGACCTTAATCAAAACCACACTGGCTTAGATAAAACATTAAAATATATCTATTAACTGAAGAAAGAAAGGTTTCAAATGATTGTAAGCAAGATAGGCATAGGTCAGATTTGGTTACAAAAAGAATAAAAGAAAAACTGCAAGGTACAGCAGAACCTCCGCATTACAAACAGCTCAGGAATGGATGCCTGCATAACTTTTTACTACACAGAAGAAAATGGTTGACAGGTCAGTTTGTAACACTAGTGTTTGTAATGCAGAGGGTCTGCTGGCTAAGTCAAATTTGAAGCAATAAGGTTTCTCTTACCCAAAAGCCTAAGCCAGGGGTGTCAAACTCATTCTATATGGTGGGCCAGATTTGACTTAAATGTGCTTCAGGTGAGGTGTCCATCTCATAAATCAAAATACTACACCAGTCTCATGGCTTCACGGAGTGTGGTCTATGGAAAACAGCACTCCACAATACCACTCTCTCTCTGTTGTCTCTCAGAACGCAGTCTTGCGTACACAGTGCTCCATGATGTCGCGAGACTTGACACTCTCATGGCATTGTGGAGCATAGGGTATGCAAGACAACAATCTCTTGCTGTTAAGGAGAGTGTGTCTCCCCAGAGTACAGTCACAGGCTGGATGGAAGAGGTTCACGAGTTGCATTGAGCCTGCAGGCTGCATGTCTGACACACATGGAGTCAGGGCCGGTTTGACTATAGAGGCAACCTAGGTGGTTGCCTAGGGTGCCAAACCATAGGGGGCGCCAAGGGCACTCCCCCAGGGCCGCCCTTGGGGGAGGTGAGGGGGCGATTGCCCTAGTCCTGCAGTTCCCATGGCCACACTGTCTCCCGCCCCCTCCCCACTGCCTTTGGTGCAGAGCCAAAGGCAGCAGGAAAGGGTGGGGACAGGAACACAAAAACAGCCTCTTAGTAGGGCTGCCTTGCCCTACCCCCAGGGTGGGGAACAGTTGGGCCAGGGGCAGAGAGGGCCAGCCCAGAGGCTGGGCTGGGCTCTCCCGCTCCTCTCCTGGGCCAGCTGTTCCTCCCTAGGGACAGGGAAAGCCAGCCCATAGGTGGGGTGGGAAAGCGCAGCCCAGCCCCCCAACTGGCCTGATCCCCCTGGGGGGTTGTCAAAATTACAGGCACCTAGGGCACCAGCAAACCTTGGGCTGGTGCTGCCTGGTGTAACCTTTTCCAGTTAGGACCACACTGTTACTTGGTAGCTCTGTGTCCTTGGAGAATCGGGGCATAGTAACCAGCCACTGAGACTTACCCCGCCCCCATCACCTTCAGCCTCTGCTTGAACCAGAAACCAGAAACAATGAAAGGCAGTGGGAGACACACCTAAAACCCCTTTGAACAAGGGTGCTGGAATTAGGCCAACTCCTCTAGCCTCATCTACATGGAAGCTGTGAACCATTAGCACACTGAATGGACAGCAACACGCATGGGGAGAACCGCAGTAGCACTAAGGGACTAGGCGCGGCGTAGTGAGACGGCCCTGGGGGAAGGCAAGGTGGAAGGGTGGGGGGAGGGCTGTGTCCTACCAGGGAGTAGGCCATGGAGCAAGAGTATGCAAGTGCCCCAGAAGTAGGGACCCTTCTGTCTGCAGTAGACAGCTGTCTAGAAGGCAGTGGATACCGAGGCGGGAAAAATATGGGTGGGAGGCACTCGAGGGATAAACCCTTCACAGTTTCCCAACATATGGTCCTAACAAGGTGTTCCTCCTCAGGGTTTAAAGGGGTGCCCCAGGCAATGCTTTGGTGTGGCCAGGGAAGAGTGGGCTACCTCGAAGAGGGTAGACCAAGGTGAGGGTTCCTGAAGTGGGCCCCTGGTTCCCCTAGATCACCAGAAGGTTGAGACGTGGAACCGTGCGAGGGTGGGAAAAGGAGGGGTGGGCTGGCCTAGGGCCTGTGCAGAGGGTAAGGCGCGCTCTAAAGATACCTTCCTGATGAGAATGCCTATCCAGGTAGCTGTACTGCTACACCAGAGTCCCCCTCAGTGCGCAGGAAAGATTCCTGTCAACTGGGGGTTGGGGTCACAGCGCAGAAAATGGTGATGCGAGCAGGGGTGTCTTCTCCCCTTCCCCTGACCTGGATACGAGGGGGCCTACCTGGGACATGCATCACGGCCACAGACACAGTTCTGTTGTGAGTAGGCTTCGGATGTGTGCATCTTGCAGCCCCGCAGCAGCTGGGGCTACAACGAGATGCACCTCCATCCCTCTGTGAGGAGTTAGGGTGGGGAATGCAGCGAGAAATATTCAGGAAGGAAGGCTGCTAGGAACAGAAGAGGGGTGGTTTTCATCCTTGGGAAAATCGCTGCTTACGGGGTGGGAGGGTGGGGGGGTAGCTACAGTATTGGGGTACCAGCACCATGGGCGGGCGTCATTGCATTGTCAGCCCCCGGTGTCCCGATCTAAGTCCTGCTCCCATGATTGCTAAGGGAAAGAACAAGGAAGGATCAGGATGGTTGCCCCCGGACCCGCCTTTCCTAACTAAGGGGGGGGGGGTTGGCCATCTGTAGCAGTGACGCCCTATGGCCCCTTGCACCCTAAAGGTAAAGGAGTGGCGGTGGTCAGACGGTCCCCTCCTGTGGGAAGGGGAGGCAAAGGCCCACTTCCCACCATGTGTGAGGCAGGAAGGAAAAAGGGGCTGTCCCGCCTGAAGAAGTGGGAAGCTAAGTTGGGGGGGGTAGGTCCGGGAGGGAGAAGGCCAAAATATTTGGCCTCTCCTTGAGGATCCCGGGCTGTGCCCACCACAGAGAGGGTTTCAGGGGGAAACAGGACATCCCCCTCAAAGGGCAGGTCAAGAACTGCCTGCTGTGCGTTAGGGGGTGCTCTAGCATCCCTATGCCATGCTACCCTGCGGAGGGTAACCGCCGAGGCCATGGTGCAGACAGTGGTGTCCACTGCATTGCGAGCCGAAAGGAGGAGGTCTTGAGATATCATGTTGCCCTCCTCCAGGAAGGCATCATAATCGTCCCTGGCCTTAGGCGGGAGCATATTTCTAAACTTCCCAGCTGACTCCCAGACATCCAACATGTATCTGCTGGTTATAGCCTGGTTGTTTGCCACTCGTAACTGGAAGGCCGATGAAGAATTCACCTTACAGCCTAAGAGATCCCTAGTTTCCCTGGAGGGGGAAAGGGGTTCCCTGGGAGGTTCTCCAGCTGCGATTACCATCTGGACCACATCCCTAGGGGGAAATGGGTGGCCCGTGAGCGATGGGTAGTCTGACTCGGATACCCAATATTTCATGCTCGCCGTATCCGACACCGGGGGGACGGAGCTTGGGCTCTGCCACTGAGAGCGTGCGAGGTCCCATACGCTCGGGTGGGGCGGGACCGTTAAGGGCGACATGGAGGCAAATGCCAGTCCAAACAGGGTATCGGGAGAAAGAGTAAAGGGCTCCACCTCCATACCTAAATGGGCCGTAGCCTGGTGCAACAGGTCAAAATGCGCCAGAAGGTTTCCCATGAAGGACTCTGGTGCCGGGGACAGCACGGCACTGGGAGTTCGCCGTGGAGGGGAGGGAGTTCCCTCAGGGAACCATTCTTGTGGCATCACCGGAAGGGTGATGGTGCCGATGTGCGGCGCCAGGGCTGTTTGGAGCCCCTAGAAGGTCCCTCTTCCAGGCTGGAGGTGGGGGAAGGGAAACGGGGTTCTCGGCCCGGTGCTGTCGGTGGAGTTGTGTCAGCCCCCGCTGGGGTGGAAGACGGGGGGTTGGTCGGTGAGCATCCCGGATGAACCCAGGCCTTCAAAATGAAGCCGGTTTGCCCCTTCTGATTGGAAGTGGGGCGGGGGAGTCGGGAGGAGTAGCAGGGCTTGTGCTGCCTCCACTGCTTCCAGGGTGGATGGGACAAGAAGTGACTCCACATGAGTCACGGGCAAGTCCTCGCTAGGGGAGGGAGGACTGCTCGGGGGGGAAGATTCCTGTTCTTTCGGTACCGGGCTATGCGGTGCCGAGGGTAGAGTCAGCCAGTGCCAGGGTGAGGTCGGCACCAGTGAGGCCGGGCTGTATTGTGCTGGCAGCACCGGAGACAATATGGCGCGATGCCGAGGTGAGCCCGGTGCCGATTGTGCCCGGCTGGCCAAGGGAGACCTTGAACAGCGCTAAGGTGCTGAGGTGCTGGGTAGGCGCTGTGGTGCCGGAGTCGGCACTGAGGTGGTGCAGCGGCAGTGGCTACCAGTGGCACGGTGCCACGTAGGCTCCGGTGCCGAGCTGGGTCTCGGTGCTGGGCTCGAACCCGAAGCCTCAGGTGGAGGGTGCCAGGCCATCTCCGAGGCTGGCGTGTGGCATCGCTGTTCCCTCTCCTTAATCATTCAAGGTTTAAAGGAGAGACAGATGTAACATGCTGAGACCATGTGGTCTTTGCCCAGGCACCTGAGGCACTTCTCATGGGTGTCGTACTGGGGGAAGGCCTTGCCGCACTTGGCACAGGGTTTAAATCCCAGCATCGTCGATGTGATGTTCCGGTCTGGTGTTGGGGACTCTCACGGTGGAGTTAATCCACAAAGAGATGTGCCCCTCCGGACAGTGAATCGAAGGCGAAGAGACAGGCTGCTTGCGATTCACAAGGAGCGGACATTTCAGATCTGACCCGCAAGGCGGAAGAAATGAAACTGAGGAGGGGCAGGGGGGGTGGCCATATATATAGCCATGGGTGGCGTGAGGTGCGCTGGCCACCTCCCCTCTTCTGATAGGCTAGGACAAGTTTTTCTGACCAATCTGGCGCTCCGGCACGGAGACACCTATTACTGAATGCATCCGAGCAGCGCTCGAAGAAGAAGTGCTGTTTTGACCCAGCCTGAATGAGTCCAGGGGCATATAAGGGTGGCAGCTGAAAGTGCTATTTTAACTTAGCCTGCTCAGATGCATACTTCAGTCTAGTCCGGTGCAGTACAGGGGCACATAAGGGTAGCAGCAGACAAGTGCTGTATAACCCGGCCTGCTGAGTTCAGGGACATATAAGGGGTCAGCTGAGAGTGCTGATAGACCCGGTCCGCTCAGTCACACTTAGAAACCCAGTCTTGGGAAATTTAGGTCCTGCAAGGGTGGTTCCATTGGGAGGGATTTACAGAAGGGAGCAATAAGCTCCACACAGAGACACAAGTGACACAAGCAGTACACTAATAGAATTGCAAGCCCACCTCCAGAGGAAGTAACCCTAATAAATGAGCAGACCCCAAGTTGATGGGCAAAGTTAGTAACAACTCTTTCCAGTTCAAATGTTTCTTTGTATTCCAAATATTCTTGTTGCCTTCAGCATAGGTGTGGGAGAAGAAGTGGTCAGTTGATGTCACTGGCTATGTTCACACAGGGTATGCTTGTTTTGAAACAAGACATTTCGAAACAAGCTGTTTCGAAATAACATATTATTTCGAAACACCTTATTTCGAGGACAAAAAACTTTGCCCTCGAAATAAGGCAGCGAAATAGCATGCATGCTATTTCGCCAGGGGAGGGGATTGCAGGCACCGGCAGGGTAAAGCGCGGCTGGGCGCTTTACCCC
>ML681971.1:3819070-3879897 GCA_007922195.1 Podocnemis expansa | reverse complement strand
AGCACCCTGGGAGGAAGGTGACATGTTGTTTTGGAACACTTTGTTCCGAAGCAACATGTCCAAACAGGGCTGTTTCGAAACCTCTGGTTTCGAAACAACCATTTCGAAACGCAATGAGGTTTAAGCTATTTCGAAACAACCACGGCCATTTCGAAACAAGCCGTTTGCTTGTTTCAAAATGGCCGTGCGTCATGTGGCCATGGCACTTCTTATTTCAAAACAACCTCTGTTGTTTCGAAATAAGAAGTGTGTGTGGCCATACCCACTGTCCCTTGGTTTATACTCTCCTTCTGGTGAAGGAAAGAACCCAGCTGTGCCATGGGGGTTGGGCAGTCCCATGGTGCACATGCTCAGGCAATTGACATGTGAATTGTAAATCTCTTGTTAACAAGTCCCCTGGTGGTGAATAACCATTGACAGTTGTTTAACACCTAACTGAGTGTGGTCATCCCTTTGTTGCCACTGAAGATCTTCTAGTCCAGTGGTTTTCAACTGGTGTGCTATGGCATGCTGGTGTGTTATGAGAACTGTCCAAGTGTGCCATGAAATTTTGTTCAAAAGTAATGAAAATCAATGTAAAACAAACATTGTTTCATCTTAAACAATATTCTATTCAACCAAATCTACAACTCATAAAATTCATGAAAATTAATTATCAAATTAAAAGTGAGGCATTAGTTATTAGTCTTTCGATTCTAAAAGGTGAACATCCTAAACACAGGTGGCCAAATTAAAAAACTGAGGTGAAATGTATTTTTTTCAGGTGGATTTGAAACATTAATACATTTGATCTTTCTTTAGCTTGTTGCATTCACTATGCTGCAAACCTCTCTAGCAAGACCATAACCCATAATAAGTTCAAGTAAATGTGACATTTAAGAGCAATCAATTCCTCTGAAAAAAGTGGGTGTGCCACGGAACTGTTTGTCTCATTGAAGTGTGCAGCGTTACTGAAAAGATTGGGAACCATTGTTCTAGTCTGTGGGCATTTCACAGATTCACATGTTTAACTAACGCATAGTAAGATCTCATAACTCCATATACAAGGATGGTACATACATTTGACAATGACAGTCCACAGATTATGGCTGCTCCAGTGACACCTCCCCAGGCACACTTTGCATGCGATGTATCATAATTTTGTACAAGTGGTGGCCATAATAGTGTAGACTGTCACACCCAGCTCCCTGCCTTTCTTTGAAAAATCTTTCAAACAGTAATGAGATCTTATACATTTTTATTTCTTATTTGCATTATGGCTGAGCCTGTTGCATTAATTTAATAATGTAATTAATTAATGTAATACATTAATGCAATAAAAGGACCCAAAGAGTCACCTGTTCACTGTTCAACATTATAGTATTAAATATAAACAGGCATACAGAGACCTCAGTTTGCTTAGTACTATTAAAAATCCTTTAATCTTTTATTAAAAATACAGAAAAAAAGAAAAATAGTTAAAACCTTTGAAATGTAAAGCTTCAATTTAAACATCCCTTGTTCTTTTTCTCTTTAGCTGGAGAATGATTTTGAGTGGAATTTAAAGGAGGAAATAACTGCCCTTTTGGGAAAAGAGAAGAAGTTAGTTGAGAAGGGCTGGAGCTGCTGTAAGTGGTATTGTTGGTAAAGTTTGATCCTGTTTCTTTTAAAAGAAAACAAGACAAACCTCAACAAAAGGGAGAATAAAGAACAGCAAAGATAAAAAATGTAGTTTTTTGCTCTTGGGAACTGACTATCACTTGCAGACTCACTGCTGTTAAAAAGACAGACCCAGCACATTGGCCTGTCAGCCATGCTGAAATCTGGCAAACTTGTACCAGTATCAGGCTGTATAGGGCATTGTTTTGGCTCTCCCTTTCTAGCCACAGGCGCTCAGCCATGTTGCAATATATAGTCTGCACTGGTGATGTCAGGCTGCTATTAGGAGAAAAATGGAGAGCGAGGTGAAACAAGGCAGGGAAGAAATAGTTGAGAGTAACGCTCCTACCTCTGATGCTGGTCTATGAGCAGGGAGACTCATCTGCTCCACTGGGGCATCTTCAGGGATCTCTGAAGGGAACATGAGACAAGGATCACACAGGGGCAGGAGAGACCCTTTGTGGCAGGAGGGATCCACTGGCATGAGCTAGGGAGTTAATAATATCCTCCAGAGTATAACCTGAGTCTCTGAGTTGGAATGAGCCCCCCCCCCCCCCCCCCAATATCCAGAGGGAGGCTCTCCACTACCCCCATGTTGAACAGAAGCAGCTCCCCTTCCTCAGAGATGGGGTAAATGAGGCACAGGTCCCAGCCCAGGAATCAACTAGAATATTTGTCCTTTCATCAGGAACTGGCCCAGACCCTCTCCATGGTCCAACTCCAAACCAGAATATTTTCAGAACTCCAAAAATGAGGGACCCCCAACTCTGGAGGGACCCCCCCCAACTCTGCACCCCCTAAGGCAATCTCCAGAAAGGGAAACATCCCAGCCATCCCCACTGCTCACCTGCCTCACACACAAGGTCGTTAAAACCAGAACCAACTCCTTCCTAAAACACTGAGGCTTCTGAACGAGGAGGTGACCTGGTCCCTCTGTTCAGCTGATGGGCTGGAGACACAAGTGAGGGCTGACCCAAGTGGAGAAAGAGAGACCTGACCCCCAGCTTCCTCCTGGCCAGGACACCCCTGAGCATTCATTCACCTCAGGGTAAGATCACATCAGAAGCAGTGGAGTGACACTATGGTACCATGGTGGTAACTGAGATCAGAACCAGGCCCCTTGTTTTCATCAACCAGCAGTTCGTACAACCTGCAGAAATGCCAGCCCTGGACTCCAGTAACTTCAGTTCCCATCCCAGTGACAGAAGCAGGAACCTCTCTCTCCAGCCAAGACGGTCAGCCAATTTAACACTCCCATCTATTCACATCACTCCCCAGCAGCTATAGCCCTGCCAAGAGCCATGTTCTGTCATGGAAGCCAGTATGACACAGCAGCAGTTTCTGTGTTCTGCTGGCAGCTGTTGGAGCTATGCTCTTCCTGGGATGACTAACAGCCCCGTTCCACTGGTATGGGACACCAGGTCAGGGCTGCTGTTGTAGATGCCAATCTGTCCCTCTTACCCATTCAGGCATAGGGTGGAGGATGGAGTTAAGTATCAGTCTCCCTCAGGGAAGCCATGGTTGTGCTGGTCATTGGCACCTCTGCCTCTTGTTGGGACTCAGAGGAGCTACTGGGGATTGTATGGAAGAGCTGGGTGCCTTGTCTGTGATATGATCTTGCTTCCTCTCTGCAGTGAGATCTACACAGCGTCTCAGAGCTGGGCTGAGGGTCCTGTGTTCAATATCTCTGAATCAGTTTATTTTAGTGCCATGTTCTCAAGGCAGCTGGGAGACTCAGGCCTGGTCTATGCTGCCATGCTGGGTTGACAAGAGATACACTAACTATGTACTTTAGAATGCATATCTCCTGTCGACTTACTTACCCTCCCTTACTGTGGTGTCTTCACTGGGCTGTGCCGACAAGACATTCTCTCCCTTCAAAGGAGGGTTACACTTTTCCAGAGGGGAGTTACTGCATCAAAATGAGAGCACTTCTGGGATCAGTTGAACAAGTCTTCACTGGCTGCTCAATCAATCCCACTGTATCAATCAGTGGAGATTGATGCAGGGATTTCAGTGTAGATGAGCCTTCAGATTTCTGTAACTCTCTTTTATTAAACTAGCTTGCCATTCAAAGAATCTCCATTCTGTCCACCCCCAGCCTATTTTCTCTGGCCTTTGTCCTTGCTCTAGGATTCATGCATGTGTCTCCAATGTACCCCAAAGGTCATGCACACATACCTGCATTTCCATTTAGCATTCATTCTGGGGGATCTTTTCCCATCCTCAGGGGATGAAGTCTTCATTTGATGGGCTTCTGTAAGAACATGTGAGCTGGCCTGGTTTGTTTTATATTTCAGATATGTCTAGAAAAACAGATTCTTAGATGTTAAGGCCAAAAGGGACCCTACAATGAAGTCATATGCCTTTTGCATCAAAAAGGATTAGAAAAAGAGGTTGAGGTGAGTTGAAAGTTAGCTCCTCTCAATCTAACCATGACCTTTTCTACAGTGTAAAGGCAGGTTGATGTCTTAAATTGGCTTGTCAAGGTCAGCCCTAGAGGGAGCTGATCATATATCCTTCCCCAAATGGATATCCATCCATATGTGAAGGTGTCTTTCCTGCAATATACATGCTCCCTATCACCCATCATTGCAAAGAATTTATCCCTCAGTCACACTGTCTATGTCTACACTGGCAGGTTAGTCCAGACCAAGGAGGCTTTCTTTCTCTAGTTCAAACTAGGCTTTCCCTAGTTCGAACTAAGAAATTTCTTAGTTCGAACTTGTTAGTACCAGTGGTTAGTCTGGACTTAAGCACTTAGTTCAAACTTTAATTTGAACTAGGCGCAACTTGGCCATGGACTAACGCTTAGTTCAAACTTAAGAAGTTCGAACTAAGCCAGTTAGTTTGAACTAACAACTCATTCTAGTTCGACCTAAGCAATTAGGTCGAACTAGAAAGCTTGGTTAGTTTGAACTTACAAGCTCAAGGTTAGTTTGGGCTAACCCAAGGTTAGTTTGAACAAACTTTGAACTTCTTAGCTTGGACTAACAAGTCTGAACTTTCTGTGGCTAGTGTAGACATAGCCACTGGGGCATGTTGTTTTGCTGCAGCCTGTTGGCATGTAATCTTTGTAATGAGCTCCTGAATGTCCTGTGTCCTCCACTGGGTTCAGAATGATTCTGGCCTTATTGTCTTCATTTAATTTTAATTAAAAGCATTTAGTCAAATATATTGGCATTTCTGGCTGACTGGCTGGCGCAGCATGCTGCACAGATGGAACCTGGGGGGAGACAGCTATGTTACTGCAGTCAATGAAAAACTATGATACTGTCATTTCCATTGACATTCTCATCACTAGCCTGCCTCCCACGCTGGGCCGAGACAAACCAACTCTGAGCACTTCTGCATGCGCGCGCGCACGCACACACACACACACAGGCTGCTTTTCCGATGAGCACACAGGCCTGGCAGCAGACAGGTTTACAGTCAGATCCCAAGAGTCCCTTCCCTCATCACCTATGCTTTAGGGCAGTTGATGTGAGCCACTCACTTTTGTGGTATTATTCCCCCTTTCTCAAACATGGCAGAAGCCTTTGGGAATGAGTGCTGAGTGTGCAAGAAGGTGTAATGGGGGAAAGAAAAAGGGAGGGGAAACACAGAGACCCTGGACTCTCCTTTAAGGTTTTTAACCACTTTTTATGTAGCTTTTATTTAGCATAGATAAATACACATTTTAAGAAAGGTTATGATAATGGTAAGGACAATTAATTAGAATAATACACAAAAGGCAATAGACCACAGGACTGCACCCCAGGAATCAATGTAATATCTATATGTATAGACATATGTACATATACATATACATATGTATAATACTAACGCAAAGCCAACAGACCCCTACACATCTAATTCACAAGCCTAAGCAAGCCCAGCAGGAAAAGTGCAGAATGCAGCATAAGAAAGTTCTCCAACCACACATTCGCTCATGTTCCACATTCATAATTACAAAGTACAGGACTAACTTAAGCCTGGCCATGTCAAAGTTAGTACAGGGAGGTGCCACGGCTTGAACTGGATGAGGAAGCTGCGGTACACACCAACCCCATTGCATTGCTGTCAGTCTTCCTCCCCATAATTACCAAGGCAAGCTTCTTTTATGGATGAATTGATCGAAGGGGGCATCTTGGGGGACGTCTTTCTTCATCCACCTTCATCCTTCTTTGGGTTCTCGACCAGTCATTGCTCCCTTGATTGGTACTTCTGAACTTGATGACACCATTCTTGTGCCTCGCTGTTTATTCCAACTATTTGCCAACCAGGAACCATTTCACTCATACTCTTATATGTACCTTTCTCTCATCCCATGCTGTCAGCAGTTCTGTCTATCCTTGCTGCATTCAGTCATTCTCTGCATGATGGGTGCGGGGAATTTCCCATTCTTAGGAGGCTTACTCATTGTCCTTTCAAGGATACATCTTGCAGATATGCATTATTATACCTGTTTACTTAACTGGAATATAATCAGACGTGACTGATTTAACTCTCATTTTTCAGCCAAAAGCCCCCTAGATAGTGGGAAAATTTTCCCAGGACAGCATTATTAGAAAAGATACTGAGACAACCTCTTTTTAGCACAGTCTCTTGACCTGGATAATTAGCTTCTGTTCACTCAGGGGTTTGCCCTGGGGTTACATTTTCAGGCCCAGGGGTGGTCTGTGAAACTACCCCACCACCCCAAGACATCACTGGAACTGCATGTTAGAGGGATTCTGGTAGAGCAACTGGCAGGGGGCCCTGGCAGCACAGCTCAGATAAAGCCAGGGTGCATTGCGGTGGGAGGTTGCCCCAGGGCATGCAGCAAGTTCAGGCAGCACTGCCCACCACTGATCCCTTTGGATTCCACGGGTGGGGTGAAACCCCTGCTCATTATGGGGAGGAAGTCCAATTCCAAACTGTGAGAGCATCATGCCAGGGAAACTTCAGTGGGGGCCCTCAGGGAACAGTCATATCTCTATGCAGGCAACCCCCACATAGGGGATGAGCTGATCCCCAGATGCTAGACTGAATTGGGTTCTGATAGACCAGCAGTGATGGAACATGAGCTAATGGCATGGATCTCCTGCGCTGTTTCTTTCTTCCTAAGCTCCTTCCTCACACCTGGTCTTATCACACTTCCCAGTGGCAACACTCCTCTTCTCCCCTTCCCTTAGCAGATCTTCCTTCAAGACTTGCAAAGGGATGCTTTGTTTTTGCTCCCTGAAATTCTGGCTACATGGAGCACAGACCTAATCCATTAGTGCCATCTACTGTTTGTTTCTGACTACACCATTCAGGAATCCACCTCCAGTTAAGTCCATTTGCTCAAATGTTTTCTTTTCTCCCAACCAGAAGAACCTTTTCTCCCCCTCCTAGGCCTTCTTCAGAGCTCCTCAGCTATGACCTTTCATCTTGACAATAGGAATAATTCCAGTGCAAAGCCTCCAAGAGCTATCTCTGCAACACACTCGGCCATTAGACTTGTGCAAAGAAGGTTTCTGTTCCTCATATTTGCTTGCCAAGCTGGGCATTAGAACTAGGGGAGCTAGTTCCATCAACATTTTTAAAAAGCAACAGACTTTTTTTTCCAGGAACTTTTTTCATGAAAAACTTCTAATTTGGTTCTAAAACTTTTATTTTGTTTCAGTGGCACAAATAACACAGGTTCTTTCACATAGTTTGTCCTGCATTCCTCCCTTTTCTGGTAGAAAAAGAGCAAAACAGTTGAAGAAGATGGGGGTTTCCTGCTAAAGCAAATTTTAAAAATGAGAAATATGTCAACATTTGTGCCACCAGGGAAGTAATTATTCTCCTCTGTTCAGCATTGGTGAGGCCATATCTTGAGCCCACCACTATGGGAAGTGAAGCATATGGAAAATTGGAAAGTCCCACAGAGGGCAATGAAAATAATAAGGGGCTGGAGCACATGACTTAGGAAGAGAGGCTGAGGGAAATTGGCCTGTTTAGTCTTCAAGAGAGAACAGTGGGATATCATGGAGTAAGCATACCCTGTCGCCTGGTAGGGAGGAGTTGGAGGGCAAATGGGGAAGGAGGGCCATCCCCACAGGTGCAGTCTACCAGACTGGTCCCCTTCTGGTTGTAGGTCTCAAGGGTCCAAGTCAGGGTGACTACAATTAGGGCAGGACAGCATGTCCTAGTAGTGGAAGTCAATAGTCATCCTCGGGTCAGGGCAGCACAGCCTAGGTCCAGAGCCAGTAGTCACTCTCGCATCAGGGTTCGGTGTGTAAACAGTCTGCAGGCCCTGGCCTTCAGGTAGTGTGAGGCAGGCAGACAGTCTGTAGTTACAGCTTGGGTTTGCACATTTCTACAGTCTGATACTCAGGTAGAGGGTTGCAGTCAACCCAAGGAAAGTGGCAACAGGCTAGGGAGATGTGAGCCCACCTGACTCTACCGCATTCCAGCCCAGGGCCCCGTCTGTGACTGGGGTGGTTACCACCTTGGCCAGCAGGGTGTAGATGTAAACCTGTGGTATTAAAAAAAAGTTTGGTTTTAAGGCCTACAATCCAGCATCAGATGGCTTTGTGACACTGACCTATGTGATCTAGTCTATATGCTGTAACATCCCCTGAAGGCCACCCCTGCGATTTGTAATTGTTTGTATTTCCACCTAATGAAGTAGTTGAATATTCCATGTAGTCAGTTAGGAAGGAAGAGAAAAATATCTTTAATTATAAAGGAAATATTTGTGCTTTTCACCTATAGGGTAAAATAAGAGAAAAGATCAAGGTTGGAATGAATGAGAGGTTGGGGGGTGTGTGTGTTAGAGACAGACAGAGGGCAGACACCAGCGTCAGCTAAATCCCGGCTGGAACAGTTGTATCACAAAGAGGAAGCAAAGATAACAAAGTTTCACAATCTACCTGGCCAAAGAGCTCAGATAAAATTAATGAACACCCAAAAATGGAGACAGAAGGACAGCAAAGAAATGTTACGTTCACTTCAATCTTGAGTGATTAAGAAACAATCAATCACATCAAACAGAAGCAACACAACTGAATGGAACCCATAAGCTCTAACGGGAATGCAATCCTATAAGAAGGTTACAGCAAGATGGGAACTTTGGGTCCAGTTCTACAACCACACTGGAGGAGCTTTGGTGCACTGGCAGGACTCTGCTCCTTCACCCTTGTGTTTTCATCACCCGACTTGGTGGATGAGAACAAGCATTGAGACTGGTAATTATAATGTCTGTAGAACTCGTTGCCTTTACCTGTCTGTCTGCCTGTATGTGTGTGTATGAATGTGATTAAATAGGGAATTGCTTTGTCTCATTAAATTGATTCTCTTGCTTTTAGAACTAATTGGTATGTGTTCTACCTTTTAAAATTTCAGTCTGTATGTATTCACTCTGTATGTTGCATATTGCCTTATTCCCCTGAACAAGATCCTGC
This sequence comes from Podocnemis expansa, assembly GCA_007922195.1. NCBI lineage: Eukaryota > Metazoa > Chordata > Testudines > Podocnemididae > Podocnemis > Podocnemis expansa. The sequence goes on along the minus strand of ML681971.1, from coordinate 3,870,865 downwards.
TAGTTTTCATTTTCTATTTCCAAAGGGATAGCCGTGTTAGTCTAGTCCAGCAAAAAAACAATAAGGAGTCATGTGGCACTTGGAGACTAACAGATTTATTTTTTGCATGAGCTTTCTTGGGAGAAAATCCCACTTCCTTATTGTTTCATTTTCTAGGTATAACAAGGGATCCTGTCACAACATGAGTCGCTGACCTATCTCAGGCAGGAGATTCCACTTACTCCATCTCCCTTGGTCACTTCCTACCATGCCTCCCAACACTGTTGTTTAGGCCTCTGGGGTCCCTGGCATCAGTAACTCCCTGGGCATCATACTCTGGGCAACCAGCTATCGGTCTCCATTTGGATCTCTGAGCCTCCAGTGTCCTCAGCTGGAGGCTAAAACAGCTCCCTGCTTGGAGCCTCTATCAAGCATCCTTCCTCCTCAGTGCTCAGGCTGGGAGCTGAGTAGGGGTTGCTTCTTTTTATACGGGGACAGCAGCTGGAGCATGTCCAGCACAGCTTGTGGGAGTGGAACTTCCGCCCCCCATTGTATGTGTTTAGCTCATCCAGTGCAGGGTAAGCCCATGCCACTGCAGGGGGTTTGCTAGCTGCCTTCAATGACTGAAAGGGTAATTCCAGGGAGGGCAGAGCTAAGCTAGTCTCAGTGGCAGTACATGGAAGAATGAGGAGAAATGGTCTCAAGCTGAAATGGGGGAGGTCTACGTTGGAGGATAGGAAAACCTTTTTCCCTAGGAGGGTGGAAAGATCTCAGATGGGTTACCTAGCTCTAGGGAAGTGGTGGAATCTCTATGTTTAGAAGTTTTTAAGGCCCCATTTGACAAAACCCTGACTGGGATGATTTAGTTGTGGTTGGTTCTGCTTTGAACAGAGGGTTGGACAAGATGACCTCCTGACTTCCTTTCTAGCCTTCATTTTCTACAATGCCATGAACATTTTTGAAATGTTTCTTTGCAAATTGAAACATTTTAACCAAACTGAAATTATTCATGATAGTGTTCATTTTGGTTGAAAAAGTCATTTTTTTGAGGGAAAACAGTGTCCTTTAAAACATTTTGACCGGTTCTGTTAGGAACATTTACAGATTTGAGAATGGATGGATTTTTATAGAAACAGCCAAATCTCCATTAAATCAGACATAACACTACAAGGATAGGTCAATGTATGTTAGGTCACTTACTGCCATCACAGTAATTACTGTGGTAGCTGAAGTCCAACCAACCGTCCTTGGGTCAGAGGTGTGCATCCTCAACAGAAGCACTTCCACTGATGTAAGAGGGGCAATATGGGAGACTGAAAGCCAGGTATCTTGGTCATAAGCTCCCAGGCTCTAGGTGGGCTGTTCCGCATTCCCTGTTCCCCACGGGGAGTTGGGGGAAGCTGCTCATGGCTTCTTGTGCTGCACCAGCTGCTTAGCTCTCCAGTCAAGCAGGGGGCAGCTGGGCTATAGCATAGCTGCCCAGCTTTCTTATCAATTTAGAGCTGTGATGTTGACAAGAATGACAGTCAACAGTTGATGTAAGCTGATGCTCTTAAATACACAGAAATAAAACCTATGTTGTCTTTCTCATTGTGGTGGTTTTATTATATCTGCACAGCAGAGGAGTTATATCAGTGGGAGGAGCATTTCAGCATGTGCACCTCCGCTGTTTTGTTGACAGAAGCAAACTTTTATTGGCGAAACTCTGTAGTGTAAACTAGCCCTGATTGTCAAGATGTATATAGGACAAACTTTCTGCAAAGTAGAAAAGTCAATGCCTTTTTTTCCTCATTATTTCCTTTGGATCTCTTTTCTTCCATCTTTTTCAGTCTGAATGTCCTCAGGCTCTTTTCTCCCCCATTCCTCAATTTATTTTTGTCTGACTAAGTCTTTTCTCCACATCTTAGTTTTTTATGTTCAATATTTTCTCTCTCTTTCCTTCTGCTTTCTGTTGCAGTTAGTCAGTCAGTCTCAGTCTCTCTCTCACATCTGTCTACCCACATCCCTTGATGCTGTTTTCCAACTATTTCTAACTCCCATTCACTGGTCTTTTTCTATCCATTCCCTGTCTTCCCTTTCCTCTTTCTTGCTCATTCTCTAATTGGGTGATGAGAAATGTGGATGATGATCCCCAAATGTGGGCTATGAGAGTGTTAGTGACAGAGTCGGTTTGAGATTTGCACCTACCAAAGGCAACTTGGGATCTGGATTCATTGTTCATGATGTATGTGGTCTTATGCTCTGCTTTGGGACTGAACCAGTGAGGGTTTCTCATCATCTAATCAGGATTTGCAGCCACCACTTGAGCATATTTCTTTTGCCCTTAATGTTCTTGTCAGTGATTTCCCTTTGGTGATCCTGTCTTGTTTTCTGGGACCATCCCCCAAGAATTTGACTGGTTTTAGCAATAGTTATTGGTTTGGGATGCAAATTAAACTAACGCCCCATCTGAGCACAGGGAGCGTATGGCATTGTCAGTTCCTTCCAAGTATCATTGTGGGGAGGACACTAAAAAAGAAGATGGTTTTTGAGGAGATCTCATGGGAGAAGGCTTTCTCTAAATGCCAAACCACATCAATAAGTTCCTGGCAGGAGGAAAGCTTCCTGTTAAACCCATCCATCTGCAAGGAGAAGTATTTAAAAGTAACCTGAAAGGAAAAAAATATTTGTCTCTTCTTGCTGCCCTATGATGTTTAAAGGAGACTTGGGTGCTGGATTTCCTAAGGGATTTTTCCCCTTTCCTTGTATTTGAATGACAAATATCCTGGGATATGCCTATCCATTTTTTTCTGGAGAATTCTGTGGATGATCAGAGAACAAGTGAGAGTATGTCACCCAAAGCAACAAAATAATTTCATGTAGCTCAATGGAGAAGGGAAGGGATTTTCAAGTAGACTGTTCAAAAATGCTGATATTTACTCTGCAGGTTTCTCACTTCCCTTAAAAGGTTAAATGTTATCAAGCAGTGGAATGTGAACCCATACAGGCAAAGCGTGGACCATCATGAGGTCAGCACCTTAAGTGCTCAAGTTTTCTAGCTGACATGAAAGCTATCCCCATGATATCTAATAAAGCTATTCTGTCCTTACTTTCATAGCATTATGCCACAGATACCAAGATGAACAACTATGACAGTAAGAACCTATATTGGCAAAACCACTCTCTCTACACAATTCTCTCTCTCTAAGCAGAGGTTTCATTATAAGCAGAAATGCATTTTGTTCACTGAAAATCACAGAAGGAAACATGGTCTTTAATTTCACATTGGGAATTTCAGGATATGTGAGTCTGGTATAAAAAGGTTCCACTACCCTATACATACTATGGACTTTGTTCAAACCTTGTGACTCTGAAAGATTCAAGCTCTATAAGCACAATGTTTTGTTATTAGCTTATGATATCTCCACCTGGTTTGGTTTACTAAGATGTATCTATTCAGTAGCTTTTTTTTAACAACAAAACTACATGTCAGCTGAGTTTGTGCACCCTCACTAGCTGCACTGTGTAACCATGTGCATGAGTGCCTCCTTTGAAAATCTGGGCAGCTGTCCCGTAACACTTCAGCAGGGGACAGAGTGCCTGATAGGCAAGTACACAAAGTAATACCAGCAGCACATGAGGCAATATGCCTTAGGATATCCTACTACGTAAAGCTGGTAGGAAGAAGCACCTGCCAAATCAGTTACACAAATATGCATAAAGGGATCTGGTCACATAGCAAACTAGCAGCATGCTTCACTGGTTACTGGAAAACAACCATGTGTTATCTTAGGTCGAAGCCTCTGGCAGGGTGACTCATGGTGAGCTGCCATGGTTACTGTCACAGTGTCCAGGAGCTGGCTGCAAATGAGAGAGAGAAACTCAGGTCAGACTGTCAGAAAATAGGGCAGACACTCGAAGATGGTGATATATTCCATAATTACATTTCACAAAACCCATAATAAAAGTGAACTTTTTGGATTACTATATAGTACCAGTTTCACTATGGAGTCACAGGCAGGCCTTTAGCTCTCCAGCCCCTTTTTACCACTCTGGCAAAGTGGAATTTATGATGAAAGGTTATTAAAACCAAAATCGTCACATATTAGGTTATTTACACCCCAAGTCAATGCATGCTCCAGATCTCACCAAAGATAATGCTGACAGCTAATTCCTTTAGTAAAGTAACTAAAGATTTATTAGCTATGAAAAGGAAATGACAGTTGTTGAGAGGTTAAAGCAGATAAAAAACGTTACAGGTGAATCAGAGCTTATAGTCCAAATGATGTGGAAATGTAATTTTGCTAGTTTTCCATGTTCCTCAGGTTTCCCAAAATTGCTTTTGAGGACTCTGTTTTGGATCTGGAATTCCTGTGTCAGCATTCAGATGGATTAGAGATGAAAGATTGTTCTCAAGGGTCTTCTTTTCATAGCCATTTTCCCTGGAAAAAGATTTGGCAGGTGTTTGCATCATAGCATGCATTTTCCTCTGACAAAAAGCAAGTGATATGGAAGACAGTTTATGACTTCACATTTGTCAAAACAACAGCTCTTGCTTTGAAGTCAGGATGGTTCCTCAGTTACAATTCTAAGGCAGATTTCATGACGCTTTCACATCAATACATTCTTATCTTAAAACTAACACACTTTAAACTAAGTCTAATTACTGGGGAGTACATAATGGGACAGCCAGAAGCACGTCTTCATTAGTTTGATTATTTTCTACATATTAAGGAAATTCACACCTAAACATTACATACAGACCTTTTGATCTAATGCTCATTAAGTACAGTTGCATGTATAATACAAAGGTTGTATTATATACAGATTCAAAGTGGCAGTCATGTTAGTCTAGTTCAGTAAAACAAACAAGGAGTCTGGTGGCACTTAAAGACTAACAAATTTATTTATTGCATGAGCTTTCATTACAGGACATGAAAAAGGATATAGCTACAGGTTAATTTTGGTACACAAGTATACATCAGGCAGAACATAGGTAAATGAAGACAAATATAATCAATATATATTGTATTAGCAATTTAGCACTTCCTTTTAATCTATTATAACAACTGAATTGTCTAGAGCAATGGTTTTCAAACCACGGGTCGGGAAGGACCCAGTACTGGGTCGCACACCCTCAGGTACTAAGCTGTGAAGCCCCTTGCTGCCACCACCAAAAGACTGGGATGCTTTGCTGAAAGATGTAATTGTTGGGTTGCAGGCATAAATGATTTTTTTCATCTGGGAGAAAAGTTTGAAAACCACTGGTCTAGAGAGACACAATAGTACCTTTTAACACTTTTTTGAAGTTCACCCACTAGAGAAGTGCCCAAGGGTTCTGATCTTAGCTGATCTATAAGTGTTTCAGTTCTGAAACAAGTATTAGGCCTTGTCTACACTAACACTTATGCTGGGAAAAGTTTTATTGCACTGGGAGTGTACAGCACACTATGTCGGCAGAAGTTGCTGTCCTGCTGACATAACTAGCACCACTTTTTAGGTGGTTTTATTACGTCAGCAGGAGAGGTCTCTCCTGTTGACATAGCACATCTACACAAGCACTCTTACTGCAGCCCAGCTGTACCAATACAGCTGTGGTACTGTAAGTTTTAAGTGTAGACTAGCCTTTAGAAATGGGGTGTGCGGACACAAATCATGCTTAGAAAGAACCACATCACTAAGTAGTTACAAACTCAGCAAAACCTTCTAATTTAGGTAGGGCCTAAGATTGAATGGATATTTTCAAAAATGAAAGAGTTATGGCACTATTCACCTTGTGTTAATTGTTGAGCAGCCAAAATGATGCAAGAAGAACAAAATAAAAAAAAAAAAAAAAAAAGGAAAATCCTTACAAATCCTTGGCTATGTTCACACACAGAGGGCTTGTTTCGAAACAAGAGGTTTTGAAATAAGCTGTTTCAAAATAAATGGTTATTTAGAAACACCTTATTTCCAAAGACAAAAAAGGTGTCTTGGAAATAAGGGAGCGAAATAGCATGTCCGCAGTGTGGGCATGCTATTTCGCTTGGGGAGGGGACTGCAGGCAACCGCAGAGTGAAGCGGAGCAGCGCCTCACCCCGCGGGTGTCTGCAGGGGGCTGCAGGCACCCGCCGGGTGAGGCGCAGTGACGCGCCTCACCCAGCAGCTGCCCCTGCAGACACCCGCAGGGTGAGGTGCGTGGCTGCACTGCTCTCCATGGGTGCCTGCAATCCCCCTCTGCTGGCTAGGGGACACCCCTCAGCACCCTGGCCAGGGTGCTGAGGGTTCCCTGACCAGGGTGCTGAGGGGGGCAGCCCTTCTTCCCAGGGTGCTAAGCACCCTGGGAGGAAGGGTCAAATGCTGTTTTGAAACAGCCATTGTTTTGAAACAGCATGTCCCACTGGCGTTGTTTCGAAACGAGCCTTTTTGAAACAACAGTGTTTCGAAGGGAAACCAGGTTTAAGCCGTTTCGAAGGAAAGGCTGCCATTTTGAAACAAGCGGTATGCTTGTTTCAAAATGGCTGTGTGTCGTGTGGCCATGGCAATTCTTATTTCGAAACAACCTCGTTATTTCAAAATAAGAATGCTGTGTGAACACACCCCTTGTGTGGAACCATACCCTCATTCTCTGTCCTTCGTGTTTATTGTCAGCATAATTAATACAATCAAAAAAAAAAACCCAAAAAACCAGAGGAAGTTTCCTGCCTGATGATGACCGTCACAAGTAGCAGCTTTACAAATTATACAGCAGATTTCAGTGATCCACAGAGATGCAGTGTGAAATTATTTAAAGGCAAGGAATACAAGCATTGGAATAGCTGATGCAAGTCAGCATTAGTACCATGGCTTTGCTTCAAGAGATCTAAGCCATGATTCCACAAAATATGTCAATATATGCTTATGTTGCATTGAAGTGTATTATCAACATCAGACTTTATGGTCCCAATGATTGCATTCGATGACTGTCAGTGACTTCCCCACACTCAGGGATGGAATGTCATTGTCTTTAGGTGAGTAGTAAGATTTTCTTAGAGAGAGTGGGCCAGATTCCTATGTCTCATCTGGCTTCTTTGTGCAACACAAATGATGCAGAAAAGCCAGACTGCATCTATTACTGGCTAGCTGAGAACACCCCAGGCACGGCAGGGGAATCTCTCAGATGGTGTAAAGCTAGCTGAGCTGGCTATTATGGCAAGCAACAGCTGCTCCTCTGGCACTGGTGGGGTACTGGTGTTTCAGGATGGAAAGGAGATGTAAGGTACCTCTGGCGCTGTATGGAGCATGTATCAATTAGAGAAATCAGGCCCGCTTAAGGGGTGCTGGTGCTGGGCAACATCCAGCACACCACCTGCTGCTGGCTGGCTGTGGCAAGGCCACAACCGGGCTGCAGCTGCCAGCCAGCAACGGCCAGGGTGGATCCAGCGCACTCCTAGTGGGTGCAAAAGCAAAAGTTGGGTCAGGGCACCACAACTCCTTGAGCCATCCCTGACAGAAATCTAGCTCCTTTATCCCTATCTCGGCTGTATGCCCTTTTCTGACTCCCTGTGCTGTGCACCTCCATTTGAATCAGGCTGCTTGAGTCTCCTAAATTGGCAGTTGGTGCCCCTAGGATTCTCCATGATCCAAATGGATTATGACTTTTCTTAGCATCACCTCATCATGCTAGGCACTGAACAAACACAGAATAGTAGCATTTAGCATTCACTTTTCACAGGCATGACTGCAAAAGGTGCAGGTCAATAGACAATCAGGCCCTCCTTGCTTCAAGTCACCCTCCCAATCCCTGTCTTCTCTCTTCAGATCAGTTGGTAGAACAGCTCTGATGGAGTTATGCTAACAGGGATCCTCAGTTACCCACTAACCCTGCAGGTTGAGGACACCTTTCATGGCAGGCCTGGCCAGGAAAGGTGACCTAGTGTCATGGTTTATCTTCTTAGTCCTTATCCTTTCCGCCAGAGGCCCTACTGGAATGAGAAAGAGGATGAAGCACACAGCACAGCTCTTCCTCTAGTTCTGCTCCTGGATATCCATCCCTCCCAACATGTAGGATGGAGCCTTGCCCCACAGAGAAGCTCCAGAGGGACAGCCACGTTAGTCTAGTCCATCAAAACAAACAGGGATCCCTGCTGCAGTTTCAAAGACTAGCAAATTGATTTGTTGCATGAGCTTTCATGGGTAGAAGCCCTATTCATCAGATGTATGAAATGGAAATTGTAGTATGGCAGGTGAATACATACAGAGAAGGGTAAGTCAGAGGCAGTAGGACTTGAAATTGGGGGGTTGTAGAGGGAGTATTGGGGGTGTTCACTAAATTGGTATAATAGTGTTACTAGCTGACAGCTGGGGGGGTTGGGAAATTCAGGGGGGGTGTAAGGGGGGGTGAGACTATGTGACTATGACTGTAAACAGCCTCTTGGTTGGCTGCAGATGAGATGGGCACATCCGATGGTAAAAGTTCTCAGACAGAAGTGGAAGCAGATTGCTCGTGACAGAGGTAAGTGGCTTGACATTGACCTGCGATTATGGTGTTCTTCAAATAAGGACGTAGCAAATCATTGATGGGTTGGCTACAGTATTACAGTAAGGTGGGTGTAAGGGAAATCCCTGGTCAGAGGTCATCCAGCAAACCGAACAGGCTGATTGGGGTGGAACAGTGTGGAACAAAAGATGGGCGGTGGGAAAGATAAAACAGGTGAAATCACTGTTTGCAGTGACTGAATAGGTCTCAACAGGGATTTGAGGTGACTCCCTGACTAGCAAAGGTAGGGCTACCAGTTACCAAAGCCTGGAAAGGAGGACAGGGAAGTACAAAAAGGAAGACATGGGAGGACAAATGGAGAAAATGTAGTATTAATGTCATATTCTTCTGTTTTTAGGGTCCCCTGGAACGCTTCCCCCTAAAAAGCAGGTAGACCGTGGCATTCCAGCATCCTTTAACCCCCTAAATAAAAAGCCAGACAAATCATGTATTTAACCAAAAAAGTGCCAGCCAGAGGGAGGACATGTCCTCCTTTTGCCTGACATCCGGTAACCCCAGCCAAAGGTGATTTTCCCTACTCCCCTCTTTTAACGATGAGACACCCCCCAGCACACTCAGTGGTTCCCCCCGTTGGTGCAGCCCGCACCCCCGGCTGGTTCCACCAACGCTGAGCAGGGGAGGGGGCTCAGCAGGGCCTGGGGGAGGGGCACTCAGCAGCGCGTTGAGCGGCCGGCGAGCACGAGCCGGTCCGCGGCCGCTCGTCACGTGACGCAGGTCACAGCGGCCGCTCTCCGTCACGTGACCAGGCGGCTCCGGGGGCGGAGTCTCGCCCCCTCCCCTCCGAAGTCTCGCGAGGCTGGGTGCTGCGGTAGGAGGTCGGAGGCAGAAGGACGGAGTCGGTCGCTGGGAGCCGGTCGCGCCTCGCCTCCCGCCCCGGCCCGCGTCGCGCTCTGGCTGAGAGGAGGATGTCGGGCTCCGGGCCTCTGCCCCTCGTGCTCGGCCTGCTGCTGGCCGCCGCCAGCCTCATCTCCGGCCCCGCCGCGGCGCAGAACGGTGAGGGGCGCGGCGGGCTGGGGCTGGGGCTGGGGCGGCCCCCTCATGGCGGGCGGAGGGGGGCGGGTGAGTGCGGGGACGCTGTTGCTGGGGAGGAGCCCGAGGGGGCGGTGGGAGCAACGCTGGTTAGTGTGTGGGGGGGGGAGTGTGGCCGTGGTGGGGGCACTGGTGTGGGGCAGGAGCTGCCTGTGGCCATGGGGGAGGAAGACGAGGAGGGTGTGGGGTGGGAGAGCAAAGAGGGTGTGAGGGGAGTAGGTGCCAGCAAGGGGGGGGCTGATGTTGAGGCGTGTGGGGCAGTGTGGAGGGAGGTGGGTGGTCAGGGCAGCAGGAGCGAATGTTTCTGAGGATACGTCCACACGGCCCAGCCACCGACGCATTGGTGGCGATTGAGCCGCTCACCTAGACTTGCTCTGTTGGCGGGAGGTGAGCTCTCGCAAGCTAAGTCCACGTTCCCAAAGGAGTAAGGCTGTGTCAATGGGAGGGTGTCTCCTACTGGCACAGCGTCATGAAGATACCGTGGTAGGTCAACATAAGCATGTCGATGGGAAATGCACAGGCCTGTGTATTTCCCACTGACCCCTATGTCGGCAGAGTAGACCAGTCCTGAGGGTTATGTGAAGCAGAACAGTAGTGAAAGGAGATGGTGAGTGGATAGCAGAATGGATTTGATTTGGCTGTAATGAGCAAGGCACAGACATGCAAGTGCATGTGTTGGAAGCCCAGATCTCTTCAATGGTTAGAGCAAGTCTACGCTGGAAAACTAGGTTGACCTAACCAACATACGGCTACAGCAGTAATTAAATTGCTTTTGTATGTCATTAGTATGCTCCTTGTGTCAGCGGTGCCTGTCCTTACCAGGAGTGCATGCATGGATGTAACTATCATTGGGATGGCTTCTGAAGGGTGACGACAGCCGGTGTAAGCAATGCAGTGTCTATATTGACACTGTCAATGTAACTTTGTGGACCTCAGTGCTATTCCTCTCCTGGAGGTGGAGTTATTAAACCACTGTAGTGTGGGAGAGTTACATTAGTGGGGGCTACATCTTAGTGTAGATGCTTACAGAGATGTTTAAATTGAACTGGTTGTGCTTTGAGCAGAAGGTTGGACTAGATGACCTCCTGAGGTCTATTTCAACCCTATTCTGTGATTCTGTGTAAGCTGCCTTATTTCAGCTTAACTCTGTAGTGTAGGCCAGGCCTAAGCATTGGAGCAGTGCAGCAATGGAATCTGCTAGTTATTAAGGTATGGAAAGTAGATCTGAAAAACTAATGCCTTTCTGTAAGAAAACCATAGAGAATCAATATGATTATATGTGAAGAACAGTGACATTCAATGCAGAGTTCAACAGTTACTGGTTTGTATAGTTATATCTTGGCAGAAACTATTTAATTTGAAAAGTACAGTTGTGGTAATAGATACTGTGAAAATGTGATGCCTTGGATCAGTTACCTCACTTAGTCTCTGGTGGCCCTTCTGAACCTGCTCTTAATAGCATTACCTATTTGTGCAGTGGAAATGTTATTAGAACAGTCAATAGACAGGCCAGTGTCTTCAGTTAAATCCAGTTTGCAATGTTAAGAACCATAGTATTAAATCACAAAAATTCAGAAAGCATGTACACCCAAAGAAGCTTCTGAGGTATTTAATGTTCTATGCAGCATATGAAGTGCTCCGGGTAAAATGGAACATCTCTGCCCGCCCACTATAACTGTATCTGCTGAGCTGCTTTAAATGATTTATAATGGAATAAAATTATAGTTTCTTAGCAACCAAAGAGAGATCCTCTGATAGGACCATAAAGGAAAAACTGTCTGTTTTCTCATAGGGTAATGTGATCTAAATCTAGCATAGCATACTGTGCCATCTTCCTGATGCGAGTTTTCAGCTTGCCAAGTGCATGATAGTGGCAGTGTGAAGCAGGGCCAAGAAGCTGGCCTAAATAAGTGCACCTCTAACGTTTCAGGGAAGGTTCTGCAGAGCTTATAGAAATATATGAAGCAGCATATAATGCTAAAGCTAGTGCGGGGGTTCCCTAAGTTTAGTATGTGAAATTGCTGTAAATGGTACACTCTAACGGGGTGATCTGTCCACTGTAAAAGGGTAGAACCTAGCCAGCTGCTATTCTGTGACATGTTTCTTTAAGAAGACAAGTATAGAAGAGAGCAGTGGACAGGCACCAGCTGTTAATCAGGTAGCTATCTCCTTAACAAGGTAACACTTAGCAGGTGAGTGCATAGGGGGAGTACAGGGTACATAAGCCGGAGAGGAGAATTTCAGGGGAGCATGCCAATGAGTCAGGAGACTCCTTAGGATGGGACCCAGAAGCAGAAAGGAGGTTGTGCAAAGCAAGGCACAAAACATAATCCTAACTGTATATACAAAATGATGGGGTCTGAATTAGCAGTTATCATTAAGGATGAAGATTGTGGGGTCATTATGCATACGTCTGTGAAAACCTCCTCTCCAGGTGAAATGACAGTCAAAAAAGCCAGTGGAATGCTAGGAACCACTAAGAAAGAGAGAGCTAGTATGAGAAAAATGCCACTATATATAATCACGGTACACCCACAGTTTGAATACTACATGCAGATCTGGTTGCTGTATCTCAAATAAAGGTATATTTGAACTGGGAAAGGTATGGAGAAGGGCTACAAAAATTATTAGGGGCATGGAAGCTTCTGTTTGAGGAGAGATTAGAAAGACTGGGACGGCTCAGCTTGGAAAAGATGATGGGGGGATATGGCAGAGGCTCAGCTCATGAGTGGGGAGAAATGAATAAGGAAATGTTATTTGCTCCTTCACATGGCACAAGAAGCAGGGATTGCATAATGAAATGAATAGGCAGCAGGTTTAAAATAAAGTATTATAATAAAGGAAGTATTATATCAGACAGTGAATATTCAATCAGTGGAATTCATTGCCAGGGATGTTGTGAAGGCCAGAAGTTTAGCCCAGTAGAAAAAAGAATTAGATAAGTTCATGGTCTATCAATGGGTGTTTGTTAGGCTCTGGATGTCCCTAAGTCTATGACCACTGAATGCTGGGACTGGACGACAGGGTGCATCACTTGATATTGCTCTCTTCTGTACATTCCCTCTAAAGCATCTGGCAGCAGCCACTGCCAGATGATAGGGTACTGGGCTAGATGGACCATTGGTTTGACACAGTGTGTCAGTTTTTATGTTCCTGTTGGGGAGGCCTGCCTGGATCACAGACCAGCTCCAAGGAGAAGGGAGGCCACAGTAAGAGAATCCAAGGATCGCAGGAACTGCCATGCAGTGGAGCTGGAGCTTGGACACTGGTGATCTGAGGAAACCTGCTTGAATCACAGAAGTACCCTGTGAAGGGGGAAAAAGATGAGTCCAATAACTAAGGCAAGAGGTGACTTGTAGGAAAGACTGTCCAGAGAGATTATGGCCTGCTGTAGGCTTGACAGCTCCCTGGCTCCGAGAGGACTGGCAACTTGAAGCCTTGGAGATGAAGCACTGCTACTGCACTGGGCAGCACAGAATGGGGAGAAGGGGAGCAGCCTCAGTGATGGAAGGTCAGGTTAGGGACTGCTTGGTAAAGTTGGACATGCACAAGTATAGGGGCCCAGGTGAACAATCCAACGATGCTGAGGGAGTTGGCCAATGTGATTGCACAGCTACTGGCCATTATCTTTAAAAGCTTGTGGCAATCAGAGGAGGTCCTGGTTGATTGGGAAAAGGGAGATACAGTACCTGTCTTTAAGAAAGGGGAAAAGGAGGGTCCAGGAAACTGCAGACCAGTCAGCCTCACCTCAATCCCTGGAAAAATCATGGAGCAGGTCCTCAAAGAATTCATTCTGAAACATTTGGATGAGTACACGGTGATCAGGATCAGTCAGCATAGATTCACAGATGGTAAATCATGCCTGAACAACCTGATTGCCTTCTATGATGAGGTGACTGGCTTTGTGGATGTGGGAATCGCTGTTTACTTTATATACCTTGACTTCATCTAAGCTTTTGATGTGATCTCCCACAGCATTCTTGCTGGCAAATTAAGGAAGTATGATTTGAATGAATGGACCTTAAGGTGAATAGAAAGCTAGCTAAATCATCTGGCTCAGCGGGTAGGGATCAATGGCTCAGTGTCTGGTTGACAACTAGTAACAAGGGGTGTGCCCCAGGGGCTGGTCCTGGGGCCAGTTTTGTTCAATATCTTCTTTAATGATTTGGGTGGTGGGTTAGATTGCGTGTTCAATAAGTTGGCAGATGACAGCAAGATGGGGGGGAACAGTAGATACACTGGAGGGTGGGGATAGGATTCAGGGAGACCTTGACAAATAGAGCATTGGGCTAAATCAGGGGTCTCAAACACGTGGCCTGTGGGCTGCATGTGGCCTCTAAAGCTATTTTCTGCGGCCTGCAATGACACAATCGTTACCTATATTTGCAATATCATTGTATGAAGAGGTGTCAGTGGTGCGGCCCTCGGGCTAACGTACTAATCCTCATGTGGCCCTCTACTAGTCCTCATGCAGCCCTCATGGTGATTTGAGTTTGAGACCCCTGGGCTAAAGGAAAACTCATGAGGGTCAACAAGGACAAGTAACAAGTCCTGCATTAGGATGAAAAAAATCCCATGTACTGTTACAGGCTGGGGACCAACTGGCTAACTAGCGGTTCTGTAGAAAAGGACCTGGGAGTTATGGTGGACAGGAAGCTGGATATGAGTCAACAGTGTGCCCTTGTTGCCAGAAGGGTGAATGGCATACTGAGTTGCATCAAGTAGGAGTGTTGCCAGCAGATTGAGGCGTGTAGTTATTCCCCTTTATTTGGCATTGGTGAGGTTGCATCTGGAATGCTGTGTCCAGTTGTGGGCTCCCCACTATAGAAAGATGTGGACAATTTAGAAAGAGTCGGGTGGAGGGCAATGAAAATCATTAGGAGACTGGGGCATATGACAAAAGGAGAGCCTGAAGGAACTAGGCTTATTTAGTCTGCAGAAGAGAAGTGTGAGGGAGGATTTTATAGCAATCTTCAGCTACTTAAAGGCATGCTCCAAAGAAGAGGGCTAGGCTGTTCTCGGTGATGACAAGGATAGACCAAGGAACAATGGTTTCAAGTTTCAACTACAGGGATCTAGGTTGGATATTAGGAAAACTTTCTCACTGGGAGGGTGGTGAAGCATTGGAATGAATTACCTGGGGAGGTGGTGGAATCTCCATTCTTGGAAACTTTTAAGACCTGGTTTGACAAAACCCTGGCTGGGATGGTTTAAGGGGAGTAGTCCTGCTTTTATCAGGGGGTTAGGCTAGATGATCTCATGAGGTCCCTTCTGGCCCTAGTATTAATTCTATGATTCTTCCTGGTGCCCAGGTAAGGATCAGGGTTCCATTGTCAATAGAAGACAAACCAGATGTTGTCTTGTTAATGGGGAAGAAAGAGTTGATTAAACTGTTGTAAGATAAGGCATAGCTTGATGACTTGTGGCTAAGGAGGAGAGAGTTTAGTCTAATATGTAAGGAATTTGGGGATTTTTGATGCCCTACAGCACTGTCTCTCTGAAATACTTTGTTCTCTGATTGCTATTGAAACAAATGTAGGACAAACCTCAGTGTAGAACTGGATTTTTTACTAAAGATCACCAGTATCACGACTAACATGTAGCAACCACTGTACATTCTGTGAAGAAAGCATATCCTTCTTATTAGTGCACTTTTTAAAAGTTTTCTGAGCTGCTCAAAATGTTTAGTATTTTTCTTGACTTGAAATTTGTGAAAAATAAATAGTTTTGGCTCATGTTCAGTAATAATCCAGATTAGAATTAGAAAAAATTTCAAATTTAAATCACACAAAATACAAAGTGAAGACACTGACTTAATTTAGCAGCATATTCAAATATATCAAAATATCATTTGAAATATTTCCATTGTTTTTATAATTTGAGTAACATGACAGACATCAATAACAATTGCTGCTGTATTTTGATTTACTGTTTAGAGACCCAGGATAAAAAAAATCCAAATTAAATTATCTAACATTCTAGGCTTCCTTATTCATCTAGTTTATTTAAAGTTCAGAAATACTTAAGCCTATTAAAGCCTAAAATAAATGTGCATAGAAAGGAGAAATTTGTGCATAATACTTCAAACATCATTTTTTAAGAAGGTGATAGGTGAACCAGTAAAGTTTGGTTGCAGCTGAGCAATTGGTTTATGAAGTTGGGGTGGGGGGGTCCTGCACCTGAGAACTATACAAGTGCAGTTAACAGCACTGAAAATTAGCTAGTAGTATTAAGGCATGTATGTTGTAGGACTTAGAGATTTTAGTGCAGAAGAATAGCACTGCATCTCTATTTACATTTTGAAATATATATCTAAAAGGAAGGCAATCACTCTCTATAGTCTCTGATTTTCAGTTTTTTTCCTCCTGTCCTGCAGGTTTTAGTGTTAGGATTTCCCCTGGAGTAGGATGAGACTATTGTCAACATGTTGTTTCTATTGACTTTCCTCCTATGAATTACAGTTTGTCTAGAAGTTCCAGAGGGGTAGCCGTGTAACTCTAGTTCAGCAGAACAAACAAGGAGTCCTGTGGCACTTTTAAAGACTAAGAAATTTATTTATCACATGAGCTTTTGTGGAAGAAAATCTCACTTCATCAGATGCTTTGAAGATGAGGAAACTTGCAGAGTGGGAGGAAAATAAATACAGGAAAGTGTAAATTATAGGATCATGTCACACTGTAACAGAAAATCAAAGCAGTTGTTTAGGTTCAAGAACTGGGAAACAGCATATAGAAGAAGATGAGGTCAAATCACCTGTTATAATGAGAAGAAAAATCCAAAGTCCTTATTTAGCCCTGAAGAGACCGAGTCAAATTTGCAGATGAAACTGCAGAATTGGAATTCTCTTTGAAGCTTTAATGTGTTACTCAGTTGCTTGAGTACAGCTATGACCAAGTCATCAGTTGAGTGATCGGGAATATTGAAGCACTCATCTACTGGTTTTTTGAATGTTGTGATGTCTCATGTCAGTTTTGTTCCCATTTATTCTCTTTCTCATTACAACAGGTGATTTGGCCTCATTTTCCTCTCTAGGCTGTTCCCCAGTGTTTGAATCTTACTGCTTTGATTTGCTGTGACATTGTGACCTTGATCCTATGACTTACTCCTTCCCTGAGTTTTTCTTCCCATTCTGTTGGGCCTCCTATTTTTGAAGCGTCTGAAGTGGAATTTTCTCCCATGAAAGCTCATGCAATAGATAAATTCATTTATCTTTAGAAGTGCCACAGGACTGTCTGTTTTAAGAATAACTAATGAGGATCCCTTAAAATGCTTATTTGAGAGCTCCTGCCAAATAAATAAAGGAATGGAAACCTGGAGAATGTGTGAAATTTTTAAACTATTGTGCTGTGTTTTGGAAGTCTGAAAACGGAAGAGATGATCGCACTGCTGAATGTATTAATATGGCTAATCTTTCCCCCACCCCGCCATCCCAAACTTTCAGAGCCTATTTAAAAAGGATGAAAACTGTAGTTTGCTTGCAAGACCAAAAATGTGCAAAGCTGGAAGCTAAGATTTTTTTAAACAGTCTAAGAGGAGTATTGTCTAACTCAATGGGGAATTAGGCACCTAACTTCTGAAGGCCACATTAAAAATGCTAGTTGGAGTGTACTGTGGATAAGTCTTACCTCCCTTCTGTCAGGGAAATGCCATCTGGCTCTTGTAGTCTGATTCCTTTCCAGGTGTCATTGGTATACAATGTATTTGTCTCTCAGTTATGCTTCCTGTTTTATGAGTGAAGTGAGGATCAGTGAATTGTATGCGGAGTGTGCCTGCAGATGTTGCGCAGAAACAACAGATAAGATGTGTGGAATGTTGGTATTTGGTGCAAGTCTATATAAACCACAGATCTGAAAGCAAATGTTTGCTTTGTTTGACAGTGAAAGTCTTGAGGATAGTCAGTCAGTGCTGACATAAAGCTGGGTTAGGCTGAAGTGTTTAGCCCTGTAGTGTACTGATCATTTTGATGGCATAAAGGCCTAGCTAGCCAGGTAGCATTAAGCACTGGCATAAAGCAAGTCCGGTCAGTCACAGAACTAGAACTCTAATTCAGGCATGTGGTGTTTGGATGGAGTGGATTAAGCTCATTAATTAGAATTTTTATTACTTAACACAGTGGTTCTCAACAATGTTCCCTCTAACAGTGCGGCAGTGTGGGTGTGCAGCTTCTGCTGCTGATCTGCGCAGGGAACACTGCCGGCCACACACAGCTGGCAGCCAAAGTCCCTACCTGGCCAGAAGGCTCTGTCTTACAGCTGGCTAAGTGCTCCTCCGGAACTGGGAGTTTTAAAACGCCCACTTAGAGAAGCTCTAACAGAGTGTGCTCAGAACATCTGAGCACGCTCCGTCAGTGCTTCATCCAGCCAGAGGAGCCATGGCTCAGCTGTGCCGCACCAGTGGCCAGGTAAGGGTGCAGACGGTTGGGGGTCTGGCTGGCTGGAGATTATCAGGGGAGCCGGTTAGGGTGGGAGGAGGGGGATCGGGCCAGCTCAAGGGGGCTGATAGAGAGAGTGGTGGCAGGATCTGGCTGGCTGGGGGTAGGGGTAGGCTGCAGCTGCCTGATGACCTTAGAGGGAACACTGATTCTCAGCTAGGGATACATGTATTCCTAGGAGCATGTGGAAGTCTTCCAGGGAGTACTCAACACATCTAGATTAGTGTTTCTCAAGCTGGGGGTGGGTGTGGGCACGAGTGTAGGCTGGATGCAAGTGTAGGGTTGGTGTTAGGGGATGGCAGTCCAAGCAGTTGCTTGGGGCCTGCAAAGCATGTTTCAGCTTTTGGTGGCAGGTCTTGGGCTTCAGACAAGGCTCACAAGTGAAAAATAGGCTGAAGTATCATAATGCCACATAAGCACAATGTTACATTAGTCAGGTTTTTTATAACTATATGGGAGAAATGAGAGAGTCTGCCTTTTTTTAGTACTAGTGTGCTGTGACTCTTACATTTTTACATCAGAAGGTTAAAGTAGTTCTTTAGTGAGGAGAAATTTGGTGCGCACAAGAAAAATTGGACTCCTGAAGAAGCTACAGTAGTCTGGAAAGGTTGAGAACCACAGACTTAAGGTGTTGGGATAAGTGATGGTTGTCCTAGTATTTGATAGGTACTGTTAGAAAGATGATGTGAGGTTTTGCTGTGTTGCAGGAAATGTAGGTAAGCTAGTTGAAGTCTGCACTAAGAAATGAACAAAAAGGAGACAGACAGAGCACCTTGTGTTTTTTAAAAAATCAATAGTTCTAATCCTTTTTCATGACAAGGGACCTGTAGAGAATGACATGCTAAAGCCAAAATAGGCTAGTAAGAGTGGCAGTGCTAGTGAAAACAGTATTAGAAATTGCAGAAAGGAGACTCATGGTCCTGCCTTAAAGAAACAATTGAATCATTTCTCCTGCTGTTGGAGAAGGAGGATGATACAGATGTGGCAAACTCCATCTGACTCTTGGTATAGCTTCTGGAGCCCCCTACATAAGCTAGCACTTCTGTAGGAGGGCCACAAGCACAGACTGATGGAATCACATCATCATTCAGCCCTTGGATGACAAGGAGGGGATCCCATGCCTTCTCAGCAGAAAAGCTACATTTCTGGAGCTTGGTTAGTAGCTTGCACCAGCATTCAGTCATCATGACACACGAATGAGGGCTGCCTTGCTGGTCCAGAAGCTGGTTGCTATGACCATTAGAAAGGTTCTACCCCAGGCAGCTACAAGTTCATTGCTATCCATTTTGGTGTTGGAAAGGCAGCTGAGGGTAAAGCAATTGCCTCAGAAACCTCTGCTATCAGGCATGCGATTTACAGAGGGGTAGTGGACATAAACAATATTTCTGAAGTCAGTCCTAGTTTTGAAGGAATGGGGTTTCCAAAGTATGCTGGGGCTGTTTACGGGATGCCTGTGCTCATAATTCACCTTTCTCAAGTAGCACGTGAGTACATAGACTGTACTCCACTGTTATGCGGGCCATTGTGGGCTATAGAGGCTGATTTATGGATGTCAGTGTGGACTGTCCTGGAAAAGCTAATGATTGGGAGTTTTCCTTTGGTCAGGCTGGAGCTTTATTTCCACCAAATGGCATTGTTATAAATGGAGATACTATCCCCACTGCTATTTTAGGGACCCTACAAATATCCTTTGTCTTGGCTGATAAGATTATTCCCTGATCTCAGAAGACCTGGCAAAAAAAGCTTAATTATACTTTCAGTAGATGGTGGTTGACTATGCATTTGGCAGATTGACATCCCATTGGTGTGGTTTACAGAAGTGTTTGGTTTCCAGTGGAATCAATGTTGTCTAAATTATTGTGGCTTGCTCTATTCTTCAAAAGCTCTGAGAAATCAGAGTAAGCTATTTCCTATGAACACTCCTCTGCTATTAATGGGTTGCTGAGCAGGTGCACTCAGCCAGAGAGTTCACCACAATGAATCAGGGGATTTGTGGATTTGCATGAGCCAATAGAAGAGGGAGAATAGTACATATAAGAATGTTTTTATAGCAAAGTTAACAGTAAATGAGGAACTGTCACTGTATGCAGTGAGTTGTGAAATTGTCATGATTTTTAATTATGGATGAGTGGACTTCTTGTGAAAAGGTGATGGATGCACTGTTTAGCAAGAACTGTGGCTTTTCATCATGGATTGTGTGTAGATGTCTTGAGAAAGTGTTTGGAAACAGCTTCCTAGTTGTGTTGTATCCTATGTTTATCTTTATTCAATTTCCAAAGGGATAGCCGTGTTAGTCTAGTCCAGCAAAAAACCAACAAGGAGTTGTGTGGCTCTTTGAGACTAACAGATTAGTCTCAAAGTGCCACACGACTCCGTGTTTTTTATCTTTATTCAAAATTCACATTATAAAATTACCATACACATAGATGAACATGATTTGTTGAGGAAGAGTCAACATTATTTTTGCAAAGGGAAATCATACCTCACTAATCTACTATCTATAGAATTTACTTGGTTATTCAGAAGAAGGTCTTGGACAAGGTTCCTCATCAAAGGCTCTTAAATAAAGTAAGCTGTCATGGGATAAGAGGGAAGGTCCTCTCCTGGATCCGTAACCAGGAGAAAGACATGAAACAAAGGGTAAAAATAAATGATCAGTTTTTAGAAGGGGGAGAGTAAATAGTGGTGACCTCCAGGGGTCTGTACTGTGACCAGCACTATTCAACATATTTATAAATGATCTGGAAAAGCAGGTAAATAGTGAAGAGGCAAAATTTGCAGGCAATATAAAGCTACTCCAGATAACTGGTAAGTTCAAAGCAGACTACAAAGAATTGCAAAGGGATCATACAAAACTGGGTGACTGGGCAACAAAATGACTGATGAAATTCAATTTTGATAAAGACAAAGTAGATCCCATTGGAAAAAATAACTATAAGCATGTAAAATGACAGGCCTCATGAAAGAGATGTCTGGAATCATTTACAGATAGTTCTCTGAAAACATCCACTCCAGGGTGTGATAAAAGTCAAAAAACATGACATGGGGATCCTTAGGAAAGGGATAGATAAGACAGAAAATATCATATTGCTGCTTTATAAACCTACAGTGTGTGTGTGTGTGTGTGTATATATGTATATATCTTGAATACTTCACGCATCTCAAGAAAAGATGCGAAGGAATTGGAAAAGGTACAAAAAAGCAATAAAAATGATTGAGTATGGAAAAGCTTCCTTATTAGTTTTGATTAATAAGACCTGGACTTTTCAGCTTGGCAATGAAATGATGGGGGGGTATGATAGAAGTCTATAAAACCATGACTGGTGTTGGGAAAGTGTTAACTGTTTCTCATAACACAAGAGCAGGGAGATCACCAAATGAAATTAAAGGCAGCTGGTTTAAAATGAACAAAAGGAAGTCTGTCTTCACACAACATGCAGTCAGTCTAGGAAACTCCTTGCCAGAAGATAGTGTGAAGGCCATGACTATAATGAGGTTCAAAAATGAACTAGATAAGTTCATGGATGTAGGCTTATCTGTAGCTAGTAGTCAGATGAGGAAAGATTGCTGTTTGGCAGAAGCTGGGAATAGCCAACATGACAGATCACTTGATGATTTCCTGTTCCGTTTGTACCCTCTGAGGCACCTGGTTTTGACAGTGGGTGGAAGACAAGATACTGGGCTTGATGGACCATTGGTCTGACTCAGTATGACTATTTTTAGGTTCTTACACAGCAGTTGTTAAAAACTCTCAGTAAGACAAAGCCTTTGTTTCTGAATGTAGTGGTATTTCAAAAGAGCACTGTTGAAGTTTTTTGCCAGGCAGGTCAGCTGCTATTAGACCAACAAAACATCAGTAATAAACCAGTATTAAAACAAGTGCATATAACACATTTAACAGAGCAAATTGTGAAACCAGTGACAACCCAAAAAAAAAAAAAAATCCTACTTCTACATGTCCCCCAACTGCCATTCTCCTCTCCCCATCTTGTACATTTAGCACATACTTGGATCTGCTGTAAGGGAATGGAGTTCTCCATGAGGATGGAGGACTTCAAGGGGTACATTTGGCCTGTTCAGCTACTGTTAAGGCTTTATTTGGGGGGACCCATGTGATCAGGAACTGTCCAGATTGTTCCTGTTCTGCAGCACATGATCCTGTGGAGAACACCTATGACATGATGAAGGTGCAACAGGCCGTTAGCACACTTGGCCTCTCAGATAGGTCCTTCTGCTGCATTCGGTCTTCAGTCAACTGAGATATCTGCTGCAAAAACTACACTGCCAGTATCTTCCTCATGTGCTGCAATTCTGTCTTTGTATTCTGAGCCTATCAGTACCTTTCCATTTGCTATGAATCCTTTTCCATTTGGTACTGCACTTGCTTGTTGGCCCTGTTGAGTACAGTCACTTTAAGTACAGTCACTTTAAGTTGTTCATGGAAACTCTCCTTTTTTGGATCATCCATGATCATTTGAAATCCCAGCAAAACAAACAAGGAGTCTGGTGGCATTTAAAAGGCTAACATGTTTGTTTGTTACATTAAGTGCCACCATGCTCCTTGTTTTGTCTGTAGCTCCGCAGTTGGTATAGAATGGAAAGATTAACCATTGTGCACCTGTGTTTGAAGCAGGAAGTGTTCTTCCATCTCTCCTAGGGTCAACTGGCTAATCTTGGGCTAGAAAGGATAAGTAATTGACCCACAGAATTGTAGGATAGCATTGGCCAACTCTCAGGACCAGAGAATGGGGAACTTGGCCCCTAGCTGCATCCTCATTGCAAAATGATGGCATTTGGACCTGATTCAGTGTGATTTGGGATTGAGCCCACCCTTCTTGCTCGGTTATAGGGCTTGAGTTTGGAGGGCTTTCTGGACTGAGTCAGTCAGAATTGTGTGTAGTGAAAGCAGGGCTTGGGCCTAAATCTGAGCCAGGGCTTACACTGCAGTATAAACGTATACCTTTAACTTCTGATGCAAACTAGTTTTTGTCACTTGTAGCCAGAGCACAGTCTGAACAAGGTGAAGAAGAATACATAATTTGAAAGAAGAAAGGAAGGACAGAAGACAAGATGAAACACTAGGAGCAGTAGCTGGAGAAAGTCACTCAGCAAGGAAGAACTAAACAGACCTGCAGCTTCCCAGTGGGTTTGTCACTCAAGTAAATTCCAGCAGCTAAACAGAAAGTGTCTGCTGTTGGAAAGAGTGCTTGAATGGACTGTTTAGTGGCAAATGCTACACTTTTTCTGATTTGTTTTGTAACCATTCTGATATATTCACTTATCCAGTTGCTTGTTAAAGAATAATTGAAGACTTCAGTGTTCGAGTGTTGCCACCATAGAGTGGATTGGATCTGTATTTAAAAGAGCATGGCTATATTTTTACCATTCTTTAAAACAGAAGGTACTTCCCTGTTAAACTAGTATTTCTTTAGCATTCTGACACAGAACTTTTATTCACTTTTTAATCTACTGCTTTCCTTTTCAGCACTTTTGTTTGGTAAAATATATTTAATAACAAACTCTAGCTTTATTTAACTATTTAGATGGAAGTGCTTACATTTTAGCATAACTAACGTTGTGGTTAGTGAGTGAAACATCCTGGGACGTTTTTATAACTGCTAGAAACAAAGAATTTAAAGGCAATTAAAATGTATAAATACTGCTTAAAAGTCGCTTTCAATTGTGCTGATGTCTGAGTTAAAAGGAGTCATTGGGCTAGAGGAAAAATGTGCTTTCCTTAAACACCATGCACTGAATATGTGTGGTGCTCATTTACTTAAGAGTGAAGGATATTTTTGTGGTGTTATGGCTTTTGAAGAAAAGGATGTGCCCCTTCGTGCTAGTGGTGCTGCTTTTGCTCTCTCTGTCTCATCAGTTTTGCTTTCGTTCTTTATTTATTTTGTGCTAGTGAGCATCATGGGACAAATGAAATTTTGAAACCAAGAGCCACATGAAGTGTCAGAAAACTGCATTTTTATAGTTGGGAAGGAGTGAGTATGGGGGGAATATCCAAAAAGTTCTTTCTCTCCTGTCAGTTCTTTTCTCCTTCAAAATTGCTCCCTCACTGGAAGCAGTTAACTCTAGGCAATTTGACTGTGTGCATGCACACTGAGCGGTGAATTTACCAGACTAAATAATTCTCTAAAGTAGGGAGCAAGCTTCTACTAGTATTAACATATCCAAACTAAAAACTATTAAAATGATTCTTTAATGAAGCTGAAAGTAGTTAAAAGCTAGGAAATTACATCCAAGGGAAGTGTACACTGAGCCTGGATGTGTACACACACAACAGGGAACATTATAAAAAATAAGTTGTTTTCTCTTGGGATGGAATTTGTCTCATTCATACACATGTCACAATGAATCTTTCTTTCTCTTATACAGATAAAAATTGTGAAATGGCCTATTTTCAAGTTAGAGGGGGCCGGAGTCCCAACAAAATTATTTTCTTATGAGTGATGGGGCATACGTTTCTGGAGTCCTTTCAAGCTGTGGGCTACAGTATCTGTGCCCCCCCCCCCAATGGTGCCTATCTGCAGGCTGCTAGCCAGCCTTGATTGGGTCTTCAGTGACTTGGCCCTCGGCCCAAATCAGAGTCCAAATGAACACTTTCCAAGTATTGGAGTTCAATAACTAAACAGTCTATTTGCCCTCGCAAGTGTCCGTTAGCCATGGTTCTGGCCCCTTTAAATTTGGCCCTTTCTGTTTAGCATCCCAGTAAGGCCTGTCCACATCTTGGGATTTACCTGTGATTGGTAATGGAGCTCATGCCTACCCACCACTCTTTCTTCCAACTTATGGATCCTGTGCACAGCAGCCATGTAGTGCTTACTCCAGTCTTGTCTTCACTGTTCCCCTGAACCTCTTCTTTTTATGGCCCTTTATCTCTAGCCTATCTTAGGGCCAGAGAGCAGCAGCCTTGTGTTTTCCTCTCCTCGCATCCAAGAACTGACTTCTGCAGCTCCTTTTATCTGAGCCTTTTGGGCATTGATTGGATGTTGCTTGACCTTGAAGGACCAGGTATCTCTTAGCTTCAGACATTAGCTTTTTCCAATGAAGACTCTCTGGACAGAGCTGGAAGATCCACCTTTCCTGCACCTTGCCTCTCTCATTGCTGTTTCCTGGGAGGGGGTGTAGCAGAGCAGAGGGACCACCAGCAGGGGGCAATAAAGGCTGGTAAACTGCATGACAGTGGCCTACGTGTGATGGAGAGGAAAGCTAGCCCCAAATGATCTTAGCCTGCTTTTATCTTTTTCTTTGGGTATGATAAAAGTACAGGTAGCTGTTGTGATTCATTGAAAAGTTTCTGTAGAAAGGTGCAAAATGGCTTTTTAAACTTGGAGTGAAGTTAGTCTGTTAATTTATCAAAGGGTGTGGGGTTCCTATTTCAAAGTAAAATTTATGCTTGAAAATAAATCCCTACTATTGAACATTTGTTAAAATGTTCCCTCAGTGTATCCTCTCTTCTTTTGCTACAGTTTTCAACAAGTCAGATACAATCAATGCTTTGTAGGCGCTGTAACTGTTGAGAAGCTGTGTCAGGTTTATAGATTTGGTGTATGAGGATGACATTATATCTCACTGCCTGACTTATATTTGGCTCTGGTGGTGTCA
Source organism: Podocnemis expansa (assembly GCA_007922195.1). Lineage (NCBI taxonomy): Eukaryota > Metazoa > Chordata > Testudines > Podocnemididae > Podocnemis > Podocnemis expansa. The sequence goes on along the minus strand of ML681971.1, from coordinate 3,845,315 downwards.
CTTCTCCTTTCACAACTTTTGTTGCCCTGCTGATGTTTTAAAGTTGATTTTTCGGTAACGTATATAATCTTAGTCCTCAGTCTGGAACTCGACTTGAATGATATTGGAAGCCAGAGTATGGCTGGTAGAAACAAAACTCAATAGCTAAATTTCATGCTGGGTAAAATCAGTTGTTACAATGTAATTATTTAGCCTCATGACATATAGGTTAATTTAAATTATAAATTAAACTTCTGAAATTAAAAATACTACTTTTTTAGTTGTATTTTTTTGTTTGTTAGTGTTTTTGTTTTAACCATCACAGCTTGGAATAGATTTTTATGGCTGAACCAAATCCCTGAAAGTATTTAATTCCCTACCAAGACAACTGTTAGTAAACATTTTAAAATTCATTCTGTGAGATGATGAGTGAGAATCTTTTCCTGGCAAGCATGGATTGAAATCATCGATTTTTGTAGAACTTAAAAGTTTGATTTTTTTTAAAATAAAAATGTTTCTAGACTTTGTTTAAAAAAAACAAACCAAAAAACAAGGAGTTGTGTGGCACTTAAAGACTAACGGATTTATTTTTTGCATGAGCTTTCATGGGAGAAAATCCCACTTCGTCAGATGCTTCGAAGATGGGTGAACGTACAGAATGGAATGAAAATAAACGCAAGGGGTCATTCTGTACGTTCACCCATCTTCGAAGCATCTGACGAAGTGGGATTTGCTCATGCGAAAAATAAATCTGTTAGTCTTAAAGTACCACACGACTCCTTTTTTTTTTTTTTTTTTTTGCTGGACTAGTCTAGCCTTTGTGACTACAAAGAGAAACTTCCAAATATAGATGTTGGAGGGTATTGTCCTCTACTGCTGCAGCTGCTATTGACAGAATCATAGAAATGTAGGGCTGGAAGGGACCTTGAGGCCATTCAGTCCAGTGGAGTGGCAATTAATGGTACAGGTACCCCTGGGGGTAGGCAGAGGTCTGTAGGAAAACATCAACTCAGCTATATGCTTGCCTAATTTTACAGCAGCTTACATAAAAAGAGCTAGCAAAGTTAGTACAAACTAAAATTTCTTTAAAACAGTGACTTGTTGATACTGCTCTGTATTCTATATGATGAAATGTAAAAACAATGTTTCCATTTCAGTTGATTTCCTTTATAACTGTGTGGTAAAAATGAGAAAACAAGCAGTTATTTAGTAGTAGGGTGTTTTGACAGCTTTTTGTATTTTTATCAGTTTTGTAAGTAGGTAGTTAACTGAGGTTAAACTTAGGGGTGACAAGACACATCAGACTCCTGAAAGGCGTATATTAGTCTGGAAAGGTAGAGAGATACTGATCTAGTGAAGTCCATCCCCCTCCTAATCATTGTGACAGGGTCAGAAGTGATGGCTGTGGGAGAGAAGTGGAAGGTATGTATATTAGCCACAGGATCAGCAAATCCTTGTTCCTTGGGATTCAGTCATGGTTCATCCAGGTTAATTAGGTCACCTGAGGCCAATTAAGGAAGTGACCATGGTGTTTAAAAGCCTCCTTGTCAGGTAGGCAGTGGCAGCTGAAAGAGAGTTGGGAGAGAAAGCAAAGCTGAGCTGCTGGAAGCAGATTGAGTGGTTTGATTGCTCTGTGCCACAGTATCAGGAAGGTATGTGTGTTAGGGGGAAGCCTATCCAGGCAGGACCCAGGGCTTTTAGGCGCAATGATTGGAAGGAGGACCCTGCCACTTGAACAACTGAGCAAGGAGGTTGTGGTAGAGCAATCCCATCCAAATGGGGAATGCAGAGACTGAAGAGCTCCAGGCAAGGAGGCCGTGAAAAACTTTCTTTGTCTGCCGCCAGAACTGGGAGCAGTGGGGCCAAGGACAGGTGACCCAGTAGCTTTCCTGGGCTCAGCTGTTGTAGGCTGCTACTCACAAGGTCCCTGGGTCAGGGCCCAGGGTACAGGGTGGGACCAGCACCCATTCCCCCTTCTCCCATCTGGCTATCCCCAGGACATGCCAAACAGGAAGTGAGGTGACCAGTCAAGCCACAACTGGACTAGCACCAGAAAGGGTCACCTCATCTTGTGGGAATTGGAAGAAACCAGACTGTAACAAGCCGGAAGGTAGAAGCCCAGGACCTGCAGAGGTAGAGTAGCTGCCCCACCCCTCCAGCCCCCCAAAGCCACACCATCCCTTGTGGGAGGGTCAAGTATGCATAGACTATCCCTGATGGGTGTTTGTAAAACATGTTCAAAACCCTGTGGAGAGTAAGTAATACTAAGAATTGTGTTCTCTTCTATTGCATCTGCTTTGAGAAAAATAGGAAGTAAGGAGCTGATGCTGGGTTTACTCACAGGCAGGGCTGACCTCCAATATAGCAGAATGTAAGAGCTAAAGAGTAACAGACCCCTCTTATCCCCTTTCTCCCAACAGCCTTGAAGTTTGGAGGAGTGATATAGTGTGTACTTCTTCCTTCTGTTCCTTGCAGTATGAGTTGGCTGAGAAGCTTGCTGTGGTGTTAATGTTGATTTTCAATAAGTCTTGGGGCACTGGGGAAGCAAGTTATCTGCATCTGCTGATTTAAAAATAACTGTTTTGTAGCTTCTTTTTAACATCTTGCAGAGACACTATTGGAATGGAAAGAGTTGTCACCATACGTGAATATACTTTCCCAAATATAGAACAAATATTTATTAAACATTTCACTGTTAGTGCATTATTTTATACATATAATTGATACCAGTTTAGGCAAAGCTATAAAGACAGAATTGCCAAAGTAAACCTTTAGTATTTTTAGCATGATAGATTACGCTGTGTTTATACAGGAGAGTGTAGTTGAAGGCTCTTGATTCTGGGATGCATCAAGAGGGAGTGCAGCTGATTTACTTTGATAGGTTAAACTGCCTTAACGTCTGCAGGAAGTGGATGAGAAGGTCAGAAGAGGCATTTGGATTTGTTCAGGGCTTGCATCCTGGAAGTTGGGGTATTGTTTTCTGCAATTCTTTGCTGTAGTCACAAGGTTGACTGATAGAAAATTCTCAAGTATAAGGGCTGTGAATTTTATTAAGTAGGGTTGCTAGTTAGCAGGAAAGAGACACATCTTGGGATATTTTCAGAGTCTCAGTCAGTTATGATGCCAAGTTCCAAAGGGATAGCTATGTTAGTCTAGTCTGGTGAGCAGTAATGCAGGCTCAGTGAGCCACCTGTGGCTCCAAGAGCATCCTCTTCTGGCTCCCTGGCAATCTCCTCCAGGGAGTCGGGGTGCTCCAGGTACTCCCAGCTGGCCCCAGCATCATGGCCAAATCAGGGTCGCCGGGGTTGCTGCCACCCTCCAACCATAACCGCATGTGCCGGAAGCAGCCCAGCAACTGCACCATGGCCCCTGGTGCTGGTGGGGAGTGTATGGGTGAGATGTGCTCCCTCCTTCCGCTGGCAGGGTGGAGCAGCACTGCCTCAGGAGCGGCTGGTGGAGAGCTGCAGCTTGTGGAGGTGGTACCCTGGAATGGTCTGCTTCGCGGAGTTTGGGCCGCTTCGACCCAACCACTCCAGGCCTGAACAGAGGCCACCTCACCCCCCAGGCCCTGGATCAGCCCATTCAGCCCTGGGGTGGCTGGGGTGAAGCAGACCATTCCAGGTCCCCTCCTCCGCAAGCTGCAGCTCTCCATTGGCCGCTTTTGGGAGGGACAGCCAGCTGGGTAGGCGGGGCAGCACTGTTTGGCCCCACTAGCAGAGGGAGGCATGGAGGCAGCATGTGCTGTGCCCCCCAACCCCCAGCGCTAGGGACTGCAGCACAGCTGCTCGTGGTTGTGGTGGGAGGGTTGGGGAAATGGCTTTTCTGCTCTTTTGGGTTGCCAGCTGCTGGTCTAGTCTAGCAAAACAAGGGATCTGGTGGTACTTCTAAAGATTAACACGTTTATTGCATGAGCTTGAAGATGGGGAATTTACAGAATGGGAGCAACATAAATGTTTTAATGTTTCTGTTATATGGTGTGTAGTTGCTGGTGAGTATCTCTTTAAGGTTGGGGGGCTGTCTAAGTGAGGCAAGGTCTGCTGCCCAGCAGACTAGCAACTACAGACCTAGCTAAAACATAAAGCATTTATTTTACTCCCATTCTGTGAGTTCCCCATCTTCAAGCATCTGAGCAAGTGGGATTTTCTCGCCCATGAAAGCTTATGCAATAAATAAATGTTACTCTTTAAAAGTGCTGCAAGCTTCCTTCTTCATTTTGCCAGCCAGTTACGCATCAGTCTCATGAAGAGTTAATGGGAGTTAGGTAGCCAGCTGAGCTTTATGCCTTTGAAAATCTTCTCCCCAGTATCCTTAATTGGCACCTCATACAGTAAATAGGAGTGATAAGCCTGGGTTTAAGAAAATGGAGTTCCATTTTTGCCTTTTAAAGTGCAACTTAAATACAATAAGTGGGGGGGGGGGTTGGGATGGGGAGAGTTGTTTATTATGTAGCTTTGCAGCAAATATTACTGCCAGGTGTTAGGTGAGTGTTTTGGTAGCAAACACAGTTCAAACCTGGGTTGCTTTTGGGTTGATATTCGGGAAGCGAGTACGGGTGTTCCTCAGGTGCAGGCCAAAGAGGAACTTTGTGCCAGGGACAAGTGGAGCAGCTGTGCCCACCCAGTTTTTAAAAGATGTTCTGAAGGATGCTTTATATTTCAGAGCTTAATGTTGGAGTGATAGTACTGGAAGAGGTAGTTTTGTATTCACAGAATGTGGGTGAGAAGAATGTGGACAAGATCTCTCTCTCACATTGCATTGCAGGTGTGGTTTAATTCCCACTAGGCAGGACCTCTTAAGAGCTGGCATGGTTCATTCTTTGATGCACATGGAATCCTTGTATTTGGAAACAAACAATACCAACTGTTTCAGTTTGGGTTAGTGTGTCAACGTGGATACCTGTTTGCTTGGAAGCTGCATATACTGGTATATCTATACAGCCTGCAGGAGTGTCAGGTCAGTAGGCTCAGGAAGCAGAGCTCCTGCTAGCCCTCCAAAAATAGTTATGTAGACAATGCTTTTGAAGTTGCCGCTCAGGCTTTGAAGCCCGCTTGCCTCCCTAGGTTTCAGAGCTAGACCTTAAAGTGCCAGTTCAAGTCCTGTTATCCTTGTCTGTAAACCTGGGTTTGGAGGCTTGCTTTTGTGAGCTGTGTTGATATAACCAAGGAGACCACCAGTTTATTTTGTGGAGGCCTAAGAAAAGTCATCAAATGGTAAATGTTTTCCATTACCACTAAATCGGGCTAGATTTGAACACTTGAAGCCAAAATGGCTCCATAAGCCATTAATATCACTAATCCTCTGAGGTGTTCCACACCCTGGTTTTAATGTTTTGCCTGACTCCCAACCATATATCTGCATTGAAAGACTTCAACAAAACTGAGACAACAGCCAGTCAGGACACTACTTGTCTTAGTCATTTGAAACAGAATTAAAACTTGAAAGTAAATATGGGATCATTTAACTTGTAGTGGGAGAGCTTTCAATTACAGATTTATCTTAAAGTTAAAAACTAACAATCGTGACTTGTATGCATAGTGTACAAATAGATGCTAATCAAACTTTGTCATTGGTATCTAGTTTTTTCTCCCCAAGATTTGCATTAAGGTCTTGGGTTTGACCAGTGACGTTAAGGTCACATGTATTTCTAGCACTCATCTTAATTGTTCTGGACATGTCTGTTTCCTTGCATCTGATGAAGTGGGCTGAGGCCCAGAAAAGCTTATTTTCAAAGAAATTTATTAGTCTTTAAGGTGCAACTGGACTTTTGTTGGTTTTGCTGTACACAGACTAACATGGCTACCTCCCACTGGAAATTCCTTCCTTTTAATATTGCTTTTATCAAACTTCTGTTCTATTTTTGCTGTTACTATTTCTTAGGTGACTCTATTTGCTGCTGTTCTTTTACTTTTTTCACTATTGGGGGTGTCAAGTTCTGGACTTGGCTTAAGAACTCAATTTTTATTGCACTCCATGTTGACTTCACCTTCTTAACAATCTGGTTTTATCTTTCTCCTTTGCCCTTTCAGAAATATTTGACCTATGTTTCACCTCCCTTTCTGCTTACTGTTCTGTAGCATGCAGTAAAGGTGTTGGGAGGAAGAGATGATTAGTGAATGGAAAAATTGAGAATGTTGTGGTGGTGTAAAAATTTTACTTCCTAATTTACTGCCATGTATTTTGTAAAACATTACTGTACACACTTCTTCCTACCAACCACCATGTTTACCATATGAGTGTTGGCTTGTTACCATGGAACTTTGTTACTTGCATTTTGGTCTTTTGCAGCTTTGGTGGGACCCAGTGGCAGGGCTGTTCTTAGGGAGGCAGGGTGAGAAGGGTGATAGCCCCAGGCCCTGCACTCTCCTGCTGCATGCAGTACAGCATGGGGCCCACCCTGCTGCACCCTCCCCCCCAACAGCTGTGCTGTTCCCCACCCTGCTGTGAAGCCAAAGGTGGCAGTGTGGGGGCAAGAGGCTGGAAGCCAGTCTCCACTCTGAGATGGCCTATCTTGCCCTGCTTCCAGGATTGGGGAAAACCTGGCCTGGGGATGGGGAAGGTCTGCCCAGAGGCTGGGCTCCATGCTTCTACCTCTCACTTGGGCTGGCTATTCCACCATGGGGACAGGAAGGGCTGGTTCAGAGGGGGGGTGGGAGAGCAGGAGCTCAGCCCTGGGCTGGCCTGCACCACTTCTGGGGGCGGAGTGGCTGGCTCAGGGGAGTAGCAGGAGTGTGGGGTCTGGCTGCTGGGCCGGCCCACCCTGTACCCCCAGCATGGGGAAGGTGGGTCATAGGCTGATTGGCCCCAGGCCCTGCACCCCCCCAGGGATGACCTTGTCCAGTGGGCCTATTCCCCAAGAGAAAATATGGCACCATGATATTATCATGGAGTCAGGCTACATTGTACTGTGTGATTCTGCAGGTGTGGGATTTGCCACCATGTTATGCTCTGTATCTAAGCTTTCATTTAAAAAACTTTCGGGCCCCCTTTGGGCTTTGCAGATAACTTGGAAACATGAATGGAGTGTACAGTGATGCAGAGGCCTCCTTGGATCAACAGACAGCTTGTGTTAACTACTTAGAGGTGTGACGTCCCATTTGCCCAACTCAATGTGAAATCCATACAAATTTTAATATTGAACCAAATAACCAGTGCTACTGTCATGATGGTTATTTAAATTGCTGCAATGTTTCTAATTTGCCACAGCAGAGTGCCGCATAATATGGGGCAGGGCTTGACAAAATTGACTCCCAACTAGGTACTACCAATTTTATTTTTGGTTGCCAGAGGGCACTCTGGAGCTGGGCTACAACCCTGGTTGCCTTGGCAATCTGGCTCCTGGGTTTTATCCAGTCCTCAGGTAGGCCCACCTTGCTTCTTTCTGAGGCCTTGTTACATTGCATATATTCAGTTCTTCTTGGACCCAGAATTATGCAGAATGAAGCCTCTTCCTTTCTGGCAAGGGTCACACAAAAACTAGTTGTCAGGACCAAACCTGGAAAGCAAGGTCAGGAGGGATCCTTGGACACTAAGATGGGACTGCTTGCAGTTTCCACTCTAAACGTCCTCTCACCCCCTTTCTCATGTTTCTTAAGCCCTTATTTTGTCTTCAGAGGTGTGTGTTTTCATTGTGAGATAGCGAATACAGGAACCAACACTCTACAAAGAGCTATCCCATGTGTATTCCACATGTGTACCTATTTGTTCTGGCTGGCTTAGTCCTCTCCAGTCATTTCTTATGACTGCATGGCCTTAGCTGGTATCCGGCATCCTCAACTTTCTCTCTTTTTTGATAGAACCTGTAAATAGATCTATAAATACTCCTAAACTTTGTGTCAGTATTTAGGATCTTACAGTATAGTTGGGGTAACTTGTTTTCTCCCCTGAGGACTTTCTCCCTGTGATCTGGAACTGCTTAGAGTCCTGGGGTTCAGGAATTATCTCTTCTTCTTCGAGCAGTGTCTCCGACATGCTCCACCATAGGTGTCGTCGTCACCGTGCACCAGGGATCAGAGATTCTCACAGCAGTGCCCAGAAGGGAGGGGGCACGCGTGTGATGAGGAGCACTGAGTCACTTCGCGCCCTTAGGGACTCACCCCCCCCAGTTCCCTCCTTTCCGCCGTTGGCTCAGGACGGTTTTTCTCACAGCTCCACTTAAACTGAAACCAATGCAGAAACAACAACAACAACACAATCTACTACCAAATACAGAAAGGATAGGAAATAGTTAAAAGAAAAGGAAACTAAAAAAAAAAAACAATCAGGGTGCATTTGGCAGCAATATCATGCATCCACACAGCTATTGACAACTCCTCAGTCTTCGCACATCCTATACTGAAAAGATTTATGGCAGGACTCCAAAACCTTTATCCTCATGTTCAACCGCCGGTACTTCAATGGGACTTGACCATGGTCCTTCAAGTACTAACTAAACCACCTTTTGAACCACTAGCCACATGTTCCCTTCTACACCTCTCTATGAAGGTTATATTTCTGGTTGCAATCACTTCTGCGAGACGAGTTAGTGAACTAGCCGCACTAATGGCTCATCCGCCCTTTACAGTATTCTTTAAAGATAAGGTGTCATTGAGACCACACCCTAAATACATTCCAAAAATTTCATCACCCTTCCATCTCAATCAGACAATACACCTTCCAGTGTTTTTTTCCAAAACCCCATTCCACTCCTCATCAAGCAGCTCTCCGTACACTGGACGTTCGCTGAGCTCTCACGTTCTATTTGGATAGAACACGGGACTTTAGAAAATCACCTAGACTTTTTCTCTCCTCGATTGAGCATTCTAGAGGAGAAGCAGTGTCCAAACAATGGCTATCGAACTGGATTTCGTCCTGTATATGGACAGCATATCACTTATCTGGCCGACAGCCGCCAACCACCATTCATGCCCATTCCACCAGGTCCGTGGCGGCATCTAAGACATTCCTGTGCAATGTCCCTATACTTGACATCTGCAGGGCAGCCACGTGGTCTTCAACGGACACATTTGCAAAGCACTATGCTATTCAACAATTAGCCACTAATGACACGGCAGTGGGCACAGCAGTCCTAAACTCACCATGCCTATTAAGCTTTGAAGTACCCACCATCCATTAATCCGAACAGCTTGGTAAACACCTATGGTGGAGCAGTCAGAGACACTGCTCGAAGGAGGAGTGAGTGTTACTCACCCTTGTGCAGTAGCCAGGGTTCTTTGAGATGTGTGTCTCCGACATGCTCCACTACCCGCCCTCCTCCCCTCTACTTCGGAGCCGCTCTTTCTTTCGGCTCTGCGGTACGGAGGGAACTGAGGAGCGGGGGGGGGTGCGTGAGTCCCTAAGGGCGTGAAGTGACTCAGTGCTCCTCATCACATGCGTGCCCCCTCCCTTCTGGGCACTGCTGTGAGAATCTCCGATCCCTGGTGCACGGTGCCGAAGACACCTATGGTGGAGCATGTCGGAGACACGCATCTTGAAGAACCTTGGCTACTGCACAAGGGTGAGTAACACTCACTTGCCATTGCTTCGCCTCTGTTAGTGACAATCACCAGTGCTGCCTGTCCTGCTTGGAAGAGATCCATGTCTTTGCAGAGTTCAGTACTGCCTGTTCATTTCACCAAGAGCTCATGAAGGAAGCAGCTGATGGAGAAAGCTGTGTAGCCCCTCTCTGGTTTGCACCAGAGAGACTTCCCTCTTTTTCCGGTACATTGGCCCAACTCCACTGTTCCAAGTAAGCACTTAGGAATGGATTTTGCAGTACCTAAGCCTAAGAATCTTCTCCAGAGCTTCCCATGAGGGTAGGAGGCACACTCATGGTCACAAGGGGAGATGCTGAGTAACGACTGCGTACAAGAGATGCATTCCTTCTGCAAACCTTTTGAGGTTAGGTATTAAGCCTTTATGTGCAGACCCTAAGGGACTGACACTGCTGAAAAGTCCCCAGGCTGGGAGGTAAAGTACTTAGCAATAAAGATCTGCCAGTAACTCCAGCATTACTGGAGGATGTTAGCACTTTTGTTGTCTCAGGAGCAGTCTCATCTCTTGCCATCAAGTAGAATTCCCTGGTACTGATGGCTCCACCATTACAAAAAAGGATCAGCCTTCAGGTCTGGACCAATCAGACATGCTAACTTGACCACTCCTGCATCTGCTTGGAGAGAGCTGAACTTTGAAAGGCAGTTGAGGAGTTATGGTAATTATCTCTCCAGATAAGACTTCCCAAGAGACATGTTGTACCCAATACCACAGGCTTCCCCCACAAATGACGACTCCCTCTTTCCTTATTGGAGAGTGTGATATCCCTTTGACAGATGCCTGGGACCCACCAACAACTCTTACCATGCTACTTGACACACACAAGATCTGTCGATGTACAAGGAGGAAGGTGCTGACGTGGTCTGCAGGTACTGATGGTACCAACAAGAGTCTTGCCCTTGTCTCCTAGAGAAGCAGTCACTCCTCCTTCTCCATCCCTGCTGGATGACTAGAGACAGTACCAGGAGCTATGACAGAGAATTTCCAGTGACCTCCAGATACCACTGGAAGAAAGTTCAGGACCCGCAACACCAGCTCCTGGATATTTTGCAACATATAATACCAAATAAGGTAGTCTATCTTGTTAACAATACACTCTTGTAACTGGCCAGGTGGTCTGGCACACTCCAGCATGCTGATTCTCCCCACTTCCCTATCCTTAAAACTGCTGAGAGGCACCATTTTGTCCCTACTAAGGGAGCCATATTGTTCCGTATCAGGCCTTGAGAGTGAGCTACAACTTTAACAATTATTTCAGGTTGCCTAACTTTATAAGGAAGATCCTTCCTGAGGACAGAGCTCAATGTCAGTACTTGATAGAGGAGAGCAAGTTTAGTGGTGGACACATATCAATCTGTAGTGGATGCATCAGATACAACATCCAGAGGCCTGGCAAATATGAACAGCGATCCTTTGTTACAGTCATCACGTTTCCTCGGGAAGGTCCATAACACCATTCAGGATTTCCACTTTGACAAGTTAAATCTCTTAAACAAGAAAACAGATAAATACCTACACTTATTAAAGGATTCGAGTTTGACATTACACTCCTCTGGGATCTGCACTCCATCCTCAATATGGAAACACCTGAGGCAAACCAATCTACTGCAAATGTGCAGCTGAGCCTCTGGAAATGTAAGTTGGGCCTTGCTTCTTGGCCCCCTGTACAACCACAACCTCTACCCATTCTTAGCCACCTGCAAAGGGCTACTTTTGGCATCTTGGTCAAGACTCACTTGCCACCCACCTCCATCCCCTTTTGAGGGCTGTCTCACAAACCTCTTTCCTAGTCCTCTTCAGGCAACCACCTTCATGACACAATTCTTCAACAAGAGGCAGGCTCTCACTGCAGGAGAGAGGCAATACAGCATGTCTCCCCTCACTAGTAAAGGAAAGGGTTCTATTTCCTTGTCTCCCTCCACTGCCCTCTCCCCCAAAGGAGGGTGGAAACCTATTCTGAACCTTTGAAGAGCTCAACATCTTTATTTGAAAGTTGAAATTAAGGATGGTTATATTAGTATGCATAATCTTTTCTCTATGGGAGTAGATGTGATTTGAAGAGCTTGACGTAAAGTACATGTTCTCATATTAGACAGTCATTCCCTCACAGGAGGTTCTTGTGGCTTATGTTGGGTTGTGAACATCTCCAGTCCAGAAACCTTCCCTTAAGCTTGGCAACAGCATCCAGAGTGTTAGCAAAAGTTTCCCTATAATGGCAGCCCACATGAGGCATCAGAACTACACTGTTTTACCATATTTGAATGACTGGCTCTTGATAGGCCACTCCTCTAGGAGGTCGATCTGGCAATGTATTTTATGATCTATCTTACAGTTAGAGCCCTGCACGGATATAAATACATGGACTTGTATCTGACCTGCATCCACAAGAAATGGCCTGCAGATATCCATGTTGTATCCGCAGATGCGGATATAACGCGGATATTTGCAGATTTGCAGGGCTCTACTTACAATCATAGATTATTATGGATGGAAGGAACCTCAGCAGGCCATTTAGTTCAAACCCCTGCTCAGAGCAGGTCCAATCCCAACTGAATCATCCTAGCCAGGGGCTGCTTCAAGCCAGACCTTGAAAACCTAGTGATGGAGATTCCACCAAATCCCTAGGTAACCCGTTCCAGTGCTTCACTCCTAAGGAAAGTTTTGCTAATATCCAACCTAAACCCCTGCTGCAACTTGAGGCCGTTGCTTCTTTTTCTGTCATCTGCTACAACTGAGAGCAGCCCAGCTCCATCCTCCCTGGAACTTCTTTTCAGGTAGCTGAAGGTTGCTGTCATATCGCCCCTTTGGTTTTCTGCAGACTAAATAAGCCCAGATCCCACAGCTGCTCTTAATAGGCCTTGTGCTGCAGCCCCTTAATTTATATTGCCTGCTGCTGAACTTGCTTCAGTTTGTCCACATCTTTTATGTAGTGGTGGGCCCAAAATTAAACACACTACTCCAAGTGTGGCCTTGTAAGTGCTGAATAGAAGGGTATTCACTTACCTCAGTTTGCTGGCAGTGCTCCTCCTTTTTGCAGCCCAATACCTTCTTGGCAATAAGGGCACACTGTTGACTTGTATTCAGCTTCTTGTCCTCTGTAACCGCAAGTCCTTTTTCTGCAGAAATGCTGCTTAGCCAGTTGATGTACAGTTTGTAGCAATGAATGGGGTTCTTCTCTTTTAAGGGCAGGACACTATATTTGTCCTTGTTGAACCACATCAGCTTTCTCTTGACTCAATCCTCCAATTGGTCATGGTCACTTTGTATCTCATCCTGTCCTCCAGCATATTATTCTGTTCTATTCACTCCTCCCACAAACTCCCTGACGGTGCAATCCACCCAGTCTTCCAGATAATGAAGATGTTGACCAGAATTGGCCCCAGGACGGATCCCTAGGCAATCCGCTTGATGCCGTATGCCAACTAGACATTGAGAGCTGTTTGATTGCTATCTCTTGAGCCTGATGTTCTAGCTAGCTTTCTGTCCACCTTTATAGTCCATTGATATAATCCTAATATCTGTAATTTCCTGGCAAGAATACAGGAGGGTTTTTTTAGAAGCTTTGCTGAAGTTAAGCTATGTTACATCCAGTGCTTTCCCCACATCCACAAAACCAGTAATCTTATCACAGGAAGCAATCAGGTTGCCAAAGCATGATTTGCCTTTGAGTCTATGCTATTTCCAGTCACCTCCCTCTTCTTCCAAATGCTTCAAAATGGACACATTAAGGACCTGCCCTGTGATTACCCCCTCCTCCTTCTCCCCCCAGCGCTGAAGTGAATCTGAGTGATTTGTAGTTCCCTGGCTCTTCTTCCTCCTCCCCTTTTTTTGAGGATGGTCACTATATTTACCTTTTATTCAATCATGCTGGATCTCTTTCAGTTGCCCCAGATTTTCAAAGATGATGGTCAATGGCTCTGCAATAATGCACCCCAGCCAGCTGCCTTAGCACTCTCAGATGCATTGCTGCCTTGGGCATTGAAATGGATTTTGTTCATGCTGTGTCTCAAACTATAACCTTTGAGACTCGTATGCAAACTTGACACTATCAGACTGAGCCCGAACAGGGGTTTGGAATGGCTAGCTCATTACAAAAAGCAGTTGTCCCTCTCGCCTTCTAATCAACTGTTGAGGGTAGGCCTCATCTACCCTCACTGAACAGACTTTGTTAGTGCTTACCCTCCCCATTGTAATGTTTGTCACTCATCCATACATTCCTCCTAGTTGTAGTTTCCACTTCATGCATTTGGTGAAGCGGGTTGCAGCTCACCAAAGCTTATGGCCAGGGAAATTTCAGTCTTTAAGATGCCATAGGACTCTCATTAGTTTTAACATTAACTAATATTTTTCAGTTAACCGTTTAGTATGTTACATGCCTATGCAGAGCAGGTCTACAGATGACAAAATGAGCTTCAAGAAGGATAAATGCAAGGTGCTACCATTGTAGAAGAAAAACCAAATGCACAAATACAGAATGGGGGAAAATGGGCTTTGTAACAGCAATGGTTAGACAGAATTGTGAGTCAGCCATGTAATGCAACCTGAAAGTGTATTTGCAGTAACAGAGGCATGGCCTGCAAGTCACAGGAGTTGACAGTGCTGCTGTACTGTGTGCTGGGTAGGCCTCAGCTGTGGTATTGTGTCCAGTTTTGGTCACCAGTGTATAGAAGGGATGTAGAGAAAGTGGAAAGGATCTAGAGGAGAGCAACAAAGGTGTTCAGAGGGATGGAATGCAAATCATATGAGCAAAGGCTGAAGGAACTGTGCATATTTTAGTTTGGAAAAGAGAAGATCAAGGGGAGGACATGATAGACTCATAAGAAGGTGCAGGCAAGTTCTCTCTTGTCAGAGTGGACAGGACAGACAAAGGTTGTAACTACAGCATCACAGATTTAGAGTAAAGCACAGGAAGAAATTTCTAACTAAAACTGTCTAGGAAGGTCATGGAAGCTCACTTACTGGAAGTTTTCAAAAGGAGGCTGGATAGTCATCTGTCTTGGATGATTTAGACACAGCAAATCCTGTGTCTTGGCAGGAAGTTAGTCTAGATAATCCTTGAGGTCCTCTCTCAACCTATGATTCTAATTACAGTGAGAATGTGCCTATAGCTGTTAAGCCAAATAACCTTAACTGCATTTCTGTGACACTGTTTGCCAGGCTTCATTTGTGATGCTTACATTTAAAGAAGAAATAGAGGCTTCTTATCTGTAACAGGAAGTTCTTTGACAGGTGTGGTCTATCTGTACTCCACTTCCCACCCTTTGTCCCCTGTGCTTTGGATTATGTTGGATTTGTGGCAATGGGAGGAGTCAGGAGAGGTTTTGATCCTCAGTGCTTCATATGTTCTTGGTTAGTTGCATGAGGAAATCTACTGTGCATGTGCAAGGCAAGGGACACTGTTTCTTAGTTTTTGCAGACTGTGGCACATGGTGTGCACACATATCTTCATATGGAATGCAGTTCCATACACATCATGAGGCACTTCTAGTTCCAGGTAGGTAACCTTTATTTGTCTGTCTGTAAAATACATAGCAAGGTCAGGACTGTACTACCCCCTACCCAATGTTGACTATGTGATAAAACTTCATTGTTTTGTGTGTGTAATGTTTTTACAGTACAATAGCTAAGCACACTTTATTTTATAGTGAATACAGTCAATACCTCCTGTCATGCCTCTGACCCTGTCTTTCCATTTAGTCTGTTCTTCCTGATGTTTACTATTGTGCCTCTGGCACATTCTTTCCATTTAGCTAATCCTCTGCTAAAAAAACCCCACCATCAGTTTCCTGCTCATGAGGTGAGGTTGAGACCATGGAGCTAACATGAGAAGGACAAGGTGAGTGAAATAGTTTTTATTTGACCAACTTCTCTGGCTCTCAGAAGCTTCTCTGTTCCACCAAAAGAGCTCTTCTTCAGCTCCACCAAGAGAAGTTAGTTCAAAAAAAGATAATACTTCACCCTCCTAGTGTCTCTTGTATCCTTGGACCAGCATGGCTACTGCAAACAAACATGACACCGTCAGTCATTCTTTTCACTGTTCACTCTGCTTGTATAATTATGTCCATGTCCCCTGATGTGTGTGTCTTGTCTTGATTTTATTCAAGCTGTTTTGGGGAACAGATCATTTCTCATGCTGTCAAAATGGGGTCCTGTTCTTGTCTGGTCTGGCATACCATGATACAAATAAGGATGCTCTGTACTGCCCGTTCTCCATTTTGTGGCCTTGTATTGTCTGTAAAAATTTAGTTCACTAGAGTACCCTAACTGGTGTCCTGTTCTTTGTGCGGAATGAAGGCTTTGTGCCAGCAGCAGCAGGGAGCAGGCTATGGAAGTCCTTCAGCTGCTTGGTGGAAATATCAGTTATCTCAGGGCAAGTAAGAGCAGGTTACAGATCATAGGATGTCCCCTCACAATAGTACAACTTATTTTATCTAGGTCTCCTCTCATCTGTTGCTTCAACCCATGCAGCGCAGCACTTCAGTCTTTGTAGCAGCTGTTTAACAATGTGTCACGACACTCCCCTGCAAAATAAGCTAAATATAACTCGTCAATTAATACAGCAGGTGGAGTGCAAAGAGGCAGAAAGAATGGGGCAGATCATGTGGATTGACATTATTACTTATGCTAAGATTGCTGATAAACACAGTTTCATCAGAACTTGGTTTTAAGTCTCATAAATGACACTTCGTCTTGATACATCTACTAATGCTGGGCCTTGTTTCAGCAGTGTCATGTCAAGAAGAATACCCACTAGTGAATCAGTAGCATCACTTCCTGCAGCTCATTTATATTTTCTGGGATTCCCATCTGATAAGGTCACTCTTCTCAATTTAGCCAGTGAGATCTGAGTGGATGCCTGTCTTTGGTATTTACCGCAAGCACATTGTTAATGACTAGCTCCTAGGCAGGCAGAAACTTGCTTTTCTTTTTTCTTTTAAGCCTTCAAAGTTGTATCTGAGTAAATGAATGAGGAATAATACAGACATGCTATGTAGAACAGTAACTGTTAGTACAGAGGGGAGGTTATGCTCTGGTGCACAAGTCAAAGCTAGTAGCAGAAGATTGAGCCTGCTGGCATTTATACTGTAGATGAAGATTACATTTCAGTAGCCACTTGAAACTGTCTTGGGAAGAGCTTTGTGTGGTTGCATTTTTAGTAACAGTTTGGCAGAGTTGTTGCCTTTCTGCATTATCACAGTTACAGAAAACCCCTTAGGCTGTTTAGCATCTTTCATTTTTAATTAGGATAGAGTTTGGAAAAACTTGCCCAGTCCTGTTTGTACTAGCTAAACAGATACTAATACCCTAACCTGTAACATCTGGTTGCTTGGGTCATATTAACCTTAATCCTGCAACAAACCTGTCAATATAGTTTCCTAGATCTCATGCTCCTATAGGGGAGTCAGAGCTGCACACCAAGTATGCTGAAAGAATATGGGCCTACGTCCTTAACAGAATGAAGAAATTCATGTCTGTTGCTTCATATCATAGGCAGGCACCTGTAAGGGACGCACTCTCTTATCAGAGATGGGTTTTACAGTGTTTGAGGAAGGGACTAGGTTTTCTTGTTCTGTTTTTTGTGCTGTGTCTATACAGTATCCTGGACAATGGAGTCCTGATCCATGACTAGGCCTCCTAGGCATGATGGCAATACTACTAAATCATAGCTTTCTGTAACTGAAGTTCTTTGAAATGGACTCTGCATATGCACACTCCCTACACACTTTCCCTGCTTACTCAAAGTCCTAATAAATTTTAGACCTGAGGAAGCAGTAGAAGGAATGGGGATGGCTAGGGTGCCACATACTCCTTTTATATCACCCTCAGAACATTCAAGAATGGGGAGAGGTGGGAAGGGCACATGAACACTGTCATGGGTAGTGCTCGGAGAAGGGTCTGTTGCCAGAGCTGCAGCCAAGAGCACACCCCATGAATGTGGCTGTGCAGAGCGCATCTCTCAGCGCTCTAGATCGGAACCTTTGAGCATCTTGCATCCAGACCCTGATGCAGAAATTGATCCATTTTTCAGTCCACTCTTGGTTTTGTTTCTAAGGCCTTTTGATCTTTCTTCCATCCAGAGTCTTTTGAATGAGGGAGATTTCGCAGCTGCTAGAGCTTCCTGCAGTATAAAACTTTTCACTGAACTGACGCGTCTTGCAGGCCTTCAGGATAAAAATGCTTCAAATTGAGCACTGTGAGTATGAGGAGAGTGTCTCTTTGAGGTGCATCTGATATGGATATCTGATGCCTGGAAAACTGGTGGACTAGAGGCATGCTTTTTGATGCATGACTGTTGATATCTGCCATGGATTCAGTGGTCAGAACCAAAATCTGAACTAATTAACCTAATCAGAAAAACAAAATTTAAAAAGAAGCAAGAACCCCAAATTATGTTAATATTACTCTTAGGTGGTAAGCACTGATTATCTTATTGAGACAGCACAATGATCTTACTCAGCTAGGCTGTGACAGCTGAGAGGGGAAGCAAACTAAACAAAAAGGGATAAATTGAAAATTTTGAACTTTATAAGGGAAAATCCAAAAATTTTACTAGTAGGATAAATGATACAGATCACTACCAAGTACTTGCTATTTCATAATAATAAACTATAGCTTACCAATACATTAACTTTCACAAGCTTGTACAGAATATTCTTCCTCATTCTTTGCAGTTAATACCAAATGGAGTAGTGTTAATAAGAACAAAAGAGATTACTCAGCAGTATATATAACAGGCGTGGTCACAACTACGGCTCTTGAATGAAAAAGTATGGCGCGCGGAAGAACATCAGCAAATCAATTTAGTAGGTAAAAGTATATGGCTATATGCCTCAGTGCGGCCCTTGAAGATTTAATAATCAGCTTGTGAGGCTCTTGAGTTCCATAAGTTTGACCACCCCTGATATATAATGTCACTTCAGGAAAGAACTATTTTCTCCTCCCTTGGTGTCCTGCTTTGCTTTGTTTCTCTTGAGCTTGAGGTGCTTCTATAAATGGGGTGATCTTTTCCCCCAGTTTATCGAAAAGTGGGGTTTCTTCACCCTAGTGGGCTCTCACTTGTCCAACTCAGGCACTTTGAACTCTCTTCTTTCAATAGATGTTCATGCAGTCATTCTCTCTGTTCAGACCCTTCAGTTCATTTGCTTCTCAAGTACTGTTTTCAGCATATGTTTTCATCTAATGCAGTTTATCAATCCAGTCCCCTTTTCGCCAATTATATTTCCTGTCAGTTTTTCCCTTGATACTCTGTGGTATGTCTGTAGATTTTATTTCCCTCTACTTCCTTTCTCTATTAGCATCTGTTCACATTATGTAGGTCTGCCTGCCTATCTTTTCCTGGCTTCTCCTGACCTGAAACCTTTATTATCCTTCTTTTTTTCCTTCTTGCTTACCAGACCACTAATGTTTCTTCTCTTATTTTATCATCTCAATTTCTGCCCCAGCTCTGGTTCATCTGCCAGCTTAGTGGCATGATTCTCCTGCTTCCTTCCTCTTTTAACATCTTTTTCTATCCACCCCCTGTGGGTGGATTTTGAACTACCTCCCCAGCTTGATCTGCCCTCTCCTCCACTACCTCTCTCCCTAAGGCAGCATTCTATGCTGCTGCAACAGGTGCTAGTGCCTGGGTCAGGGTTACAACAAAGGGTTTGGATCTAGTGGACCTGGGGGGGTTCATGACCGTCACCTGTACAGAGATGGCAGGCAAGCCATATCCTTCTTTATAGTCTTGCCCTGAAATCCCTCTAGAATGGAGAAGGGAATGGGAGAGGACACATGAGAGTTCCAACAGGTGAGTGGGATCTACCTTAGACCTGCATCCTCAAACACATCCAGTGAGTGTGACTATTTCCAGGACACTCAAACACTTACTACAGGGAGTGCTACTTAAGTGTCTGGAAAAATTACTTTGTAGGCGCCCATATTTTTGACTTCCTTAGTAAATTAACTTGTTTTGTTGTTAACTATCTCTTCTGACTTCCAGTCTTGGTTCAGATCTAACTGAATCTTTGCGGTTTTTTTATTTATGGTGTTTTTCCTGCTTCTTATGTTACAATTGCCAGAAGGTGATATTATGGAGCATGCTTTGCTCACACTTTTGTATGAGGCGGAACAGAATTCAAACCACTCTTCCATTACTGAATTGCTTCTTTATTGCTAACAGGATCTAGCTTGCCTTTATCACTAAAATAAGTAGGTGGGCCTCAAAGGGACACATGGAGCATAAGTGTCAAATTACATGGTGCTATTTTATTGGTTTGTTTTTTTTCTGAGCAACTATACCTACAATAAATGCATGTTATAGTAACAGATATGGGGGGGGGGAAATCAAGTGAGCCCAATGGAAATTTGACCCAATGGAAATTTGACCCAGTGAAAGAATAACTTTGAAAGAATACAGTGTGGCACAAGCACATATAAACTGCCAAAACAGAAGAGCTTTGGCAGCAAAATACCTGTTTGAAAGGATGATTGTCTTGTGTCTGCTGCAGAACTTTAGATAGTGATCTTTTGTTATTCTCCTCTGTTTTGGAAATGTGCCAAAAACTGTAAGGTATTTTTCTGAATGAATGTAGCAGGGTTGCTCAGTGTCCTGTAGGTTGCAGAGTTAACAGGGTTCCATGTGAAATTCAACTTTATATAGTGCCACACACCGAGACTGGTCTGATCTTGTACGCTTGTGTGTGGATACATCATATGGTATTTGTTTGATACATGCCATACCAATATTAGATCAGGATCCTGCCTTGTGGTACACACAATTTTCTAACAGAGTTCTTTTGGTGGAATTAATAGTTGGTAAGATATCCAGCACTAAGCCTGTGGGGAAGACAACCATATGTTGGCTTCAGCCATGATACCCACTGTTTGGGGTTACTGGTGTCAAGCAGGTAGATCATGCTCCTAGCTGAGGTCATCGTTCTTTCATCAGAACGCTGAGAAAGTAGAAGGGGAAAGTAGAAACTGAATGGATTTAATGAAATTCAAGCCTAATTTTTAGAGCACTTTCTATGCAGATTGTGTGGTAAACAATAAATTGAATTGTCTTGCTGTGCATTAGTAGGAGTGGGGGACGTTTTTCAGGATATGCACGCCATATCTTTTCAAAAGCCTTTTCTCCTCACCTTATACTAAAGTGATCCTCCCATCTACGTAAAAATAGCTCCAGACCAACTATAACTATCCCTCCAAATCTTTTGTTCAAATTGCGTGTAAGAACTCCTCACCAACCTTTACATTTTTTTTGTATCATAAGCTCCAGAATCATGTTTCTTTTGTGTGGTCTTGGGGTTCTCATTCATGTTTCAACTGATGCTCACATCATGTTGCTAAGTCCATTGGCTGTGCAAAGATAAAGTAGTTTACTTGTGTAAGAAGAGGCAGAGGCAGGTCTGTTATGTCACCCATAGCCTTATCTTAAAGCAGGATTCCTTCCTATAACTTTGCATAGAGCAAAATTCCAGTTACTTTCTGGAAGGAGGTTTCAAAGTATTTGAGCTATGTTACTATCGCTTTGAAGACAGCCATATCATTCTGCGCTCGTCAGTAGCAAAAAGCAAATGGATGCATGTTTTTCTCTAGAGAGAGAAGGTTAAAACCTAAATGAGCCATGATTTCCCTATTATTTGCAAATGTGCCTTATTTTTCCTTGTGTTTCAGGCACAGATCAGAGGCACTATGACTAGTGGGAAAGTGGCAATCACTAGGCAGTCATTCCCATTTTCCAAAGAGGCAGCCGTGTTAGTCTAGTTCAGCAAAAGAAACAAGGAGTCCTGTGGCACTTAAAGACTAACATTTATTTATCACATGAGCTTTCGTGGGAGACAAATCCCACTTTGTCTTCAAAGTGTCTGACGAAGTGGGATTTTTCTGCCACGAAAGCGCATGCGATAAATCTGTTAGTCTTTGAGTGCCACAGGACTCCTTGCTTCATTCTAATTTTTTATTTCCTCGTGTAGACCAGGTCCTAGTCCACACCCTTGAGTCATCTTACTGAGCATCTTTTTTGCAGCTTGATATATTGACAATATAAAGCAAAATATGTCCTCTAAATCTAGTTAGCTAAACACTTGAACTGGGAAGTATACATCCTAGTTAAACTGTGCTGTCTTAATGTCTTTAGATCCTATTTAGGATTATTGTAACATAGAGTTCTTAATTGCTCTCATCTCTTATTTTTTACTGTTTCTGAGATTGTCATCATGTAAATGTTGTGGTCTATTTTATTTTACTTTCTCCATGAAAACACAACTTGTATAATGTGCTTTCCACTGGGCAGGTTCTTTTTTTAAACAATTTTCTTTCTGGAGTGATTGAGGCACAAGGAGAGAAAATAGCTTCCCTGAGGTTACCTTGTGAGTCAGCTCAGTTGGATCTCTGAGCCAGAGGAGTGATGGATTCCACTCCTGTATTCTGACCTCTAGGTCAGAATTTTGAAGTGAGCCATCCAGCCTCCCAGCTGCATCAACAGATGTGGACTAGTCAGGCTTTAAAAATAGCTGTATAGAGGATAGTTTGACATTGCTGTTCAGGGTCTGAAGCCCCCACGCAACCAGGCTTTAGACTCTGAGCTCCAGTCCAGGTCACAGTTTCAAGCCTGTTACAGCCCATTTCAGAATTCTAGTTTGAATTTCTTGACCCAGGCTGGGAGGCTTCCTTTTGCTCTGTAGAAGATGCTATGTACAAGGAACTCTTGGTAGTTCTCAGTTTACAACAGAAAGCAGGCATGGCAAGTGAAGTGTGTGGTTTGTTTAGCTCTGCACAGAAAATAGGCTGTGTTTGGAACTTCCAAATATGGTTGAGAGGTGTGATTGCTATAAAAATAGCATCTCCTTACCCATGTCTGTAGTAGTCTTGCAAATCATTCTTGCTAGCTACTGCATCAGCTATTGTCTGCTTCTCTAAGCCAAACAGCTGTAGAATGAGCAAGATTCCTATGTTTTATTCACCATTGACAAAATTAGCAATTAAATATTTATTCAGATCATTGATATACAAAGCGGAAAATAGATTTTTTTATTTTAACTCAATATTAAGCTGAATCTGAAGTTTATCACTTGTAAATGAAATTAAACATTAATGTGTGTGTTCTGACTACATCTTTCCAGTAAAAAATCATAATTGGATGCATTTTGCTTTCAAAATATTACTGTCTGAAACCAGAAAACACAAGAGTCAACAAACTAATGTAAGTTTGGAATCTGTGAGGGAGTGCTTGTACAGTGCTTATGCCAAATACTGTCACAGTGGAGGATATTCCTTAAAATTACCTTTTTTTATAATTGCTAGATATATACAGGCACATGACTGTATGGCTGGATTATTGGTAGAGGAAACTTTAACAGGATTGCCCGGATCATGATCTCTTGCAATAATAAGGTCCAAAGAGTTCCTGTTACTTTGAGGCCCTGAGTGACTAACTCAGATGTCAAGCTCATTCCATGTGGGGGGCCACATTGGTAGCATTACCATATTTGAACTGCCCAAAAACGAGGACACTGGGGGGGAGGGGGTCTGATCCTGGTCTCTCACACTGCCCCCTGCACCTCCCTGACCTTTATCCCAGCTTCTCTCACTGCCTCTTCTAGCCCCCATCCTGGCCTCACACACTGCACCCTCCACTCTTCCTGCCCCCATCCTGGCCTCACATTCTGCCCATACCCCTGTCCTGGCCTCACATACTGCCCTGTCCACCCCTTCCCCCACTTCCCTCAATAGTACTTAGTCCTGGCATGAATGCAGAGGACTGGACTCGGTGACCTCTCATGATCCTTTCCAGTTCTATGATTTCTGTGATCTGTCTTGTCTTAGCATCCAAACTATAAGTTGCTCTCAGTGGTGCACAGTGCATCTTGCTCAGTTTAATAAATCAAACTCAGATGTGTAAAAAAAAAAAAAAAAAAACCCAAAAAAAACAAAAAAACAGGACAATAAAAAGACAAAATGTAAACTACTAAGAAATGTGTTGTACTTGGTCATCCCCGAAGTGGGAGCGGTTTTAAAGATCCACTTCCTTAGCCATTTTAGGAAGAAATTGGCAGCGGCTTCATATAAATAATGAGTGAGTCTGTGAAATGTACATATAGGGCAAATAAGCACTGTGCAATAAGACAATTTAAATAATTCACATTTTAGTCTCTAGAACAACTGGTAAATGTGCATGAGTAGTGGAGGAGATACTGTCTCTGTCCAGGGCAATATTATCATTATTAGCATGGAATCAACAAAATGGGAACAAAGTGGGGGAGGCAGAAAATCTAGAGGAATAGAATAATTTCATGGGTTATTCACCACCCAAACATAAGCACAAAAAAAAAAAAAAAAAAAAAACCCAAAAAACAAAAAACGCTCCTTTGTTGAGCTCTGACATGTATAGTCACCCATGTAGATCCCATGACTCCTGGGACCCTTCCTCCACCAGCCCACCTGCTGGCTCATGATCCCAGCTCCCTGGCCCTGTTTCTCGACCTGCTGACTCCCCCATCTGCCCCCCGGGATCCTTCTCTGATGGCTGGCCTGCCTGCCTGCTGGGTCCCCTGCCCCATTGCCTGCCAGCTCCTGGACACCCCCCCCCCCCAGTCCCCTCCCTGGAATCCCTGTTGGGCTGGCTCCCTGACCCCTGGGCCCCTTACCTGGCCAGCTGAAGCTGCAGAGGCATCTAAGTTGCTCCCTGGCCAGGCTGTTCCTGCCCTGAGCACTCATCTGAACATGCTCAGGGCAGGAGATTTGAAAAGTCCCCCAGCCTGGCCGCAGCTGCCTGCAGGCTGGATGTGGCCGATGAGTTTGGAGAGCCTGAAATAAAGGGAAAAAATAAAAAAAATCTTTAAAATATCCAGGATGTTTAAAAAAATTCCTCCTAGACAGGACTAAAACTCCAAAAGTACGACTTAATCTGGGAAAAACTGGATGTATGGTAAGCCTACACATTGGAGGGCAGGATGTGGGCCTTGTGGCTGCTCAGGCTCCCCACCCCTTCGCTTTTCTCTGCCCTGTGGGCTCCTTTTCCACGCAGGCTCCCAGGCCCCACTTCCTCTGTTGTGCAACTGGCAGACCCCCCTTCCCTTTCTCTTTCCACTTCCCCTACCGTGTGGTGGCAGGCAGTCAGTCTCAATCACAGCAACAGGCAGGCTGGGCTCTTGTCCCGCCCTCCCTGCCCACTCAATGTCAGTCATTCAGCATGTTGGCCTTTGGTTCATTCTCACATGGGCCCCCCCAGCCACTTTTTTCTTATTTGTGATTTGTGCAATGTGCTGTCAATCAAATTAGCACGCTGACTGGCTTACTGACGGTGAACAGTTAGGGCGGAGGGCAGGGCAGCGGCTTTCTGGGAGCCCTGCCCAGTCTGCTGTGACTGAAACTTTTGTTGAGTGGCAGACCACAGCAGAGCTGGGATTGGCTGGAGTGCTTCCTTTGGTCCTCTGTGCCCTGACTCCTATCATGTGATTGAGTCAGAAGCACTCCTACCCAGGCAGCAGCCTGTCTTTGCTGTTTGCTGCTGCTGCAGCTAGCTCCCAGGCACAGCCCAGGCCAGGGCCGCAGCTAGGGGAGTGCGACCAGGGCTTCGCCATGGCTGCCATATTGAGTGGCTCTGTTTCACCACTCAAGGGTGCGTTCCATGCTACTTGCTCTGGGCACACCTTGAGTGCCAAAATACCTAGTTCTGACACTGGCCCAGGTGACAGCTATGTGGGCTGGACCAGTGCCCTTGGCAGGCTGGATTTGGCTCACAGGCCGTAAGTCTGACAACCCTGGACTAACTCATGCATAGGAATTGTATCCGGATTGTGAAATGAACTCCTTAAGGTCGGGCAAGGTTCTGAGGCCAGTTAATAGCAGAGGATGTACTTTAGAAGAAAAGTTTAGAAATATTTCTTAGAAAGGAAGAAGTGGGACAGAAGCAGCCTTAAATAAAAGTGCCAGTATTTCTAAGAATGGTGTCATTTTTAGTGTGGTGTCCCTCGAAAGGGCAGTTCTCAGCTGTTTGTTAGATCAGGGGTCTCAAACTCAAATCACCAAGAGGGCTGCATGAGGACTAGTATGTTAGCCTGAGAGCCACACCACTGAAACCTTTTCATACAATATTGCAAATATCAGCAATGACAGTGTCTTTGTGGGCTGCAGGAAATAGCTTGGGGCTGTATGCAGCCCATGGGCCGCATGTTTGAGACCCCTGTGTTAGATGATGATCTTGCAGACAATAGGTGAGCAATGGGCCACATCTGGACTGCCAGATGCTTCTGAACAGACCCCAAAATCATTCGTACTTTTTTTCATTATTTCTCTCTGGAGTCTGATCCTTGACTAAGAAATTTGGACTTTGACAAAAATATAATTGAATACTCCTGCTATATGATGATTTAATTGAGGTCGATCCTGGTTTTGAGAGGGGGATTGGACTAGATGGTCTCCTTATATTCCTTCTAATCCCTGTCTTCTGATTGTGATTCTGTAGTTGAAGAGACCCTCCATCCATGCACATGTTCTAAGTATGCATGGAAGTGTTTACTTTATGGAAGTAAACACCACACTTGAGTGATTTACACTGAGGAAACTTAAAATTTTTATTTTAAATTCCATCAGGACTTGTGTGGGAGCAGATAATAGGTTACTAGTGTATGTAATTACTGCTGTGCTATCTGAGGCTGAAGTGTTTATTCTGGGGTGGTGACCATGAAATGATTGAGTTCAGGATGCTGATTAAAGGAAAGAAGGAAAGAAGCAAAACACAGACCCTGGACTT